>LOEQ01001813.1:847528-863331 GCA_001685075.1 Bramus lutescens
AGAGAGAGAGAGAGAGAGAGAGAGAGAGAGAGAGAGAGAGAGAGAGAGGAAAACTTTGTAGAGTCTGTTCTTTCCTTCCACCAAATGCAGGTCATTGAAATCGTGCAGCAAACATTTATGTACTGTGCCAGTCTGCCAGCCCTTCACCTTATTCTTTGAGACAGGGTCTCTCAGTAAACCAAGAGTTCACTAGTTCAGGTAGACTGTCTGGTCAGGAAGCCTTGGGGATGCTCCTGTCTCCCCTGCCCACACTTTCATTACAGGCAGACATCACCATCACCACATTTGCTTCTTTATGTTGGAGTTGGGGGTCTGAGCACAAATCCTCATGGTTAGCAGAAAGTACTACACCCACTAACCCATCTTTTCACCCCGGAAACAATAAGTGACAGCTATTATGGTATGTGCTCAAGCTTCACAAGAATTACATACACATACACATTTCATAGATGGCTGTTTCTCATTTTACAGTGACCTCACTGAGAAGCATGCCTGGCTCTGCCTGATTCCCCACCTTCCTGGGACTCTACACTACACTGCCCTCAGCTCCCTGCCTCTGTCTTTGCAGACAGGGAAGAGGAAACACAAGCATAATTTCATGCTGTGCTGTGAGACATTCTGAATACTGTTTGTCATTTATAAGAACTGACAGAGTCGTTAACTGCCCCAGAGATTGGTTAATTGGCTAGTTAATAAACACCCACAATGATTATCAAACACACACAATGAGTTGAGTCAAGTTTATGCTGGAGAAAGAAAAGAAAGCAGAATGCTGACAGCATCTCTGTGGATCTGATGAGCTCCACTGGGGGTGGGGAGGGTGGGGAGGATGGAGGCGGGGTGACTGTCTTCTCCTGAGGGAAGAGGACTGGAAGGACCTGTGGTCAGAATTGGCAGGTCGGAGACAGGAAACTATTCCCATATGCCCAGGTTGGAATGTTGGCTCTTTGCTTACCCAAGTGACTGAAAGGGAAACTCTGATTTGCTCGTCTGTCAAATGGGAAGATAGAGCAAATCCTTCAGTCTGCCTCCCCCTTCCCTCTCCAAGGCAGGATAGGAGAGACCGTCACACTACGCTCTCATGCTTCCTAGTTCTTTGTCTTTCTAGCATGTGATATCTGAAACGTGGAGAATTTCAGTCTCTTAGGTTTTTTCAATGTATTTATTATCTGTTGTCTCTGCTGATATGTTAGCTGTGGGTCACTACGACAAATACCTGAGGCAAACTCAGGTGTGTGTGTGTGTGTGTGTGTGTGTGTGTGTGTGTGTGTGTGTAGGCCTTCAGCATGCTAGGCAAGTACTCTACCACTGGGCTACCTCCCTCACCTTACTTTCCATTTTTATTTTGAGAGGAGGTCTTGCCCAGTCTCCCAAGTTGGCCTGGAACTTGTTACATATCCCAGACAGGTCTTGGAACCTGCAAACCTACTGTTTCTGCCTCCCATGTAGTTGGAATCACAGATATGTACCACAATGCCTGGCATAAATCAACTCTTAAGGAAAAGAACTTTATTGGAAGACATTGATTCTGAGGTTTCAGGGCATGGTTAATTGGCTTTGTTGTTTGAGGATTTTGGTGAGACAGAATATGGTGGTTTATACCGGGTAAGACATGGGAGAGCAAAGCTGTTTTCTTCATGGTATGCAGGAAACAAAGCTCCTAAAATCTCCTTCTAAGGCATGCACCCAATGACCTAGCTTCCTGTCTCTGGGCTCAAAAGTTCTAGCACCTCCTACCAATGGCAGAGCTGGGGTGGGAAGGGGAAGCACACACATGTGCACATGTCTGTGTGTGCCTGTGTGTGTGTCTGTCTGTCTGTGTCTATATGTGTTTGTGTGCTTGTGTGCCTGCATGTGTGTCTGGGTGCGTATGTCCATGTGTTAGAAATTGAACCTGCTAGGGAAGCACACTACCACTCAACTCTATTCCCAATCTCAGTTCTGTCTTTTAATGCATGGCCTCCCAAGGACATTCAAGGTCCAAACTACAGCAAATAGTTTCTTTTTTTCATCCTACTTAAACCAGCTGCTGGGCCTCCTACATCTTCTGATGACCAGGGAAGGATATGCAACACGGAGCTGACCAGCCAGCCTGGGCCCCAACAGCACTCTTCCCTTGGCTCAGGGCCCTGTTTGTCTTCACAGGAGCTTTCCGAGGCGTGTGCAAGAAGATTGACCACTTCCCCGAAGATGCAGACTATGAACAGGACACAGCAGAGTACCTTCTACGTAAGTTCCCCCTATCTCTCCAGTCTGCCCGTGGGGGGGGGGCGAGGAGAGGGTCTTCTGCCGTCACCCACTTACCTGTGAGCATGAGTGTGCTCATTATCTAACTCAAAGTGCGGACATACGTTCCCAAGGCTCTGATGCCGAACTTTCTTTCATTCCAATGAAATTTTTCTAGAAATAGAAAGGACAAATAGCAGATGTATCAGGATTGAAAGGTCCTTTTCAGTCTCCTTAGAAGAAAATCTAAGGAATTCTCTTTAGCTCAGCAGTTTTCACCTCCTTCAGTGGGTGATTTGAGCTGCTAATGGGCGAGGTGCTAATGGGTGGTGTGCTAATGGGCGAGGTGCTAATGAGTGATGTACTAATGGGCGAGGTGCTAAAGGGTGAGGTCCCCAAGGGCAAGTCCTGGCACTTTAAATACGAACCAAACTTCACCTCTCCTTTGACTTCTCTGCAGTTCCAATCCTATTGGGACAGGGACGGAGTCTCTGTAGGAATTTTCCAAGGTCAATAACCTGGACGTGGCATGGGCTGTTGTTACAAGCATAACACAGGAGAACCGGTGCCCTGTGGGGTTGGAATGTGATAGACCAAGCTTTGACCCTATTTTACTTCCTTCCAGTGGGGATGATCCTGGGGCCAGCGAGCTCAATAGGTTAACCTTCTTCATCTGTTTTGAAATGGAAATTATGTCATCAGTCTGACAAGGTCACAGAAACGAAATGAGAGAACGTGTAGTCTATTCAGCCCTGAACCCAACAGGGGATCGTGAGATGGTGTCCGTCGCCTCTGGCCTGTCTCATTGGATTAGAAAAAGCAGAGTCAGATGCAGATAAGGCCTTAAGCTGGTCCAGGCACAGGGAAATTAGCTTGAGATGTCACTGCCATTTCATTAACAACAGGTATCAAGTCCAAGCAGAAGGAAAATTCCAAATGATTGTCTAATTTGCTGTTTAGGAATATTAGGGTTAAGACGATTTTTGTTATTGTTGTTTAAACTGAGGTTATAAATGAAACCTCCAAGAAATTGACTTATTCGGGCTTTGTTTATGACTCAGCCATCAAGTATCTTGGGGTCAAAGTGGGAAGAATACATACTTTGAATTCAACCCAGGGGTGTGGGGAGAGCGGAAGAGAGGAAGAAATGAAGTGGGAGGGGGAAAGGAAGGGGTGGGCTGGAGGAAGAGAATCTGAAGCCTGGAGGATGGCATGTCAGCTGGACTCCCTCAAAACACAATAGCTTTGAAGCCAATACCAATGGGATTTTCCCAGAATGCCTGTTGTTTATCTGTACCTTTCTTCCCTACTTGGAAGGGCCAGTTTTATAGCTGCACTATTGGAGACCAAACAGAACTGTGGCTCTCCCTCTACAACTCACACAGCTGATTTTAAATCCTCTGGAGTGCCCCGATTGTGTTTCTGACCACTTCCCATCCTTCTGGGGAGAGAGTCTTCTGCTGCTGTGCTCCAGTCTCCTAAGGCCTCCTGACAGCGGCTTCACCAGCAGCCTCAGAATCAGAAGTTTGAGCACAGGCCTTTGCAAGCACACAGGTTCTTTGCCAGGAATCTTAGAAATCTCTGACTGCCTCACTCTCTTCTCCTGCTGCTGCAGTGAAATATCCTGATTCAGAAGGAACTTAGGCAGGAGGGGTTAGTGTAGTGCACAGTTCAAGTTGCTGTACATCACTGCCAGGAAGTAAAGGCAGTTGGTCACACGACATCCATAGGGGCAAATAAGAAAAGATGAGCGCATGCTGCTGCTCAGCCCCTCTCTCCACTTACGCTCTCCCACTAAGACGAGGCCTTGCATCTTAGTGACACCATCCATATCCGTTGCTATGATGGAATATCAGAGTTGATGTGATTCAGAGAGAAGAGACATTTCTAGTCGGGTGGTAGTGACACATGCTTTAATCCCAGCACTTGGGAGGCAGAGGACAGTGGGTCTGTGAGTTCAAGGCCTGCCTGATCTACAGAATAAGTTCCAGGACAACCAGGACTACACAGGGAAACCCTGTCCCAAAAGAAAAAAAAATGTGCATTACAGAAGAAAAACTTCTTTGGTTGAGTTTTGGAAGCAGTAAGCCCACATAGTGCTGGTGTC
The DNA here is from genome assembly GCA_001685075.1 of Bramus lutescens. NCBI lineage: Eukaryota > Metazoa > Chordata > Mammalia > Rodentia > Cricetidae > Bramus > Bramus lutescens. The sequence goes on from LOEQ01001813.1 coordinate 851,862, forward strand.
TGCTCAGCCGATGACAAGGGCTTTTTTTTTTTTCTGCATCATAATGTGGCAGAAGTCATCACATGGAAAGACAAGCAAGTCTGTCAACTCCAGTTGCCATCTTTCATCTTAAAGCCACCAATGGCTGCATCAGAGCCTGACCTTCTGAAGTTATCTAATTCCAGTTACCTCCCGAAGGCTCCACCTAGAAAAACCATGACCAGATTTTTAGACAAGTCTCCAGCACAGGAATTTTGAGGGACACAGTTAACCATAGCATCATAGAAGGCTAATTAATAAGATCGAGGTTATGTCGACAGAAGACTTCCCATAACATGACGTGAAGGGCAGCAAAGTCTAACTCTATTGCCAATGATAAAATTGCACTGAATTGAGCTTACCTCTGACTCTAAAGGAAGAGGGTCGCCAAGCACACACACACACACACACACACACACACACACGACACTCTTTAGACCAGAGCAGGAAAACAACAAGTTTATTTAGTGTGCTACAGATATGACAGTTACACACAATTGTGGGCCTAAGATGCTGGGCTGCTTGTGGTGGGGGTGGGGTCTCATTTTGGAGCTGCCATCATTCATTTGGATATAGGGTAAGCCACTATCACCCAATGTCCTACCCTGCATTCCCCACCATGCAAATGAGGGCAAATCTGATTGGTTGATGTTCATTCCTAGCCAGAGATGGCTTTACAGAAGGCAGAGGTATCTCTGAAGTGTGGATTGCAATTAATGTTCACTACCCACCATTCTGCCAGAAGAAGCTAGCTCAGTTTCCTGTCTTAGAGATGCTTTCTGGACCAAGCTGTCTTTGAAGATCTGCTCTTTCTGGCTCAGTCACAGCCCTGCTTCCACACAAATCACATGCATGTTTCAGACACACCTTTGGGGTGTATGTGTCAGGGCATGGAGGGGCTCCTTTGTTTGTTGTTTTTCAAAACAGGGTTACTCTGCGTTACTCTGGCTGTCCCGGAATTTACTCTGTAGATCAGGCTGGCATTGAACTCACAGAGATCCTCCTGTCTCTGTCTCCCAAGTGCTGGTATTAAAGGTTTGAGCCACCACTGCCAGCCTGGGGACTCATTTGTGACGGGCAAAGAGAAGTTCTTTGCCACTGACTGAGCTATCTCCAGCCCTTAGCCTTTCTTTTCTTTTCTTTTCTTTCTTTTTTTGGACAGGATCTTAATTTACCCTGAGTAACCTTGAAGTAACCTTGTAGCCCAATCAGGCCTTAAACTTGTGTTCCCCCTGCCTGAGTCTCTTTTATGCCACCAGGCCAGTCCAAATATACACTTTTATAATCAACCTTATCACTTCCAATGCTGGGAACATGTCCTTGGGGCACATTTCAAAGGTTAATCATTTTTTCTAATTAAAAAAATCTTTTAATCAAATAAACTCATTACATTGAATATTCAAGCAAACCCTGCCAATTCACAATGCAAATGGTCTCTTTAAAGGTTGGTTCAGACTGGCAATATAGCTCAGAGATTAAAGGGGCCTGGCTCCAAGCTTGACAAACTGAGCTCCATCTCAGAATCCACACAGTGGAAGGAGAAAACTGACTCCTACAAATTATCTTCTGACCACCAAACACACAAATATGCGCACACATGCACGCACGCACACACACACACACACACACACACACACACACACANCACACACACACACACACACACACACACACACACACACACATAACTTTTAGTGGTATCCAGTACAAAAGACCATTTGCAAACCCATACATCAAACATGGAAAATTTTAGGAATTATTTAATGAATTACTCCCAGGATTGGACCCAGTAAGCTACACACACACCTGGGATGCCAGAGCCAGCTTCACTGGGATCATATTCTACCTGAGGACCAAAATTACCATGAGGATACTCTCTACCTCCTCTGAGTGCTAAGGTGAAGGGGAATCCATCTCCAGTGCACGCTCTGAAGTTTTACTGGAATGAACTAATAATTAGCATACTCAATTAAAGATGAGGTTTACAAATGTGTGGATATGGGCGGGGGGAGGGATGAAATCACATCATGTTGGAAGGTCACCAGAGCACGAGTGCCTACCTAACATGACTTAGAAACCTAGAGACTCCTTTAGTCCACTGGGGAAGGAGGAATGGGGAAAGTAGATAGCTTTCCTTCAAACCCAACAGACCGATTAAATATGCAACGGCCCGGAACAAACTCTGACGCCAGAACACACAATGAGGTATAAATGATTCTCTGTGGAATGGAAGTAGAGGCAGCCATGGGTAGCAAACAGAAGTCTGTCCAGGTGTGTCAGCAGACTGTCCTCTTCCTGTGAAATGAGTTTAGGTAATAGAAACTCAAGGAAGGGGCCAGAGTAATTATTTCCTCTTTGGTGAGTCCAGACTTTAGACAGATAAGAGAATCTCACAGAAAGCCTCTGCTAGGATTTGGAAGCAGGAGTATGAAGCTAGGGGAGATTGACACAAGCTCAGAGGGACCATGACACTGGGCCTGCTTTTTAAAAGGCATTTCATCTACTTTATCAAATTCCTCGGCATACCAAAACAAAAAGTCAAAACAAAAACTCACTATTTTTTCAGGTTATCATTCTCTTAACCCCCTAGGCAGTAGGAAAGATAGCCAGAGCAGTCCACAAGCTCAGGGAGAACTGATCTAATCCTGTCCTTCCAGGGCCCAGGACCCCCACCCACCATGCCTCTCTTTTTTCAACCAGCTTTTCAGGCAGTTTAAAAACCATCCTAAAATGTCACCATGGGAACAGAGGGGTGGGAAGGACACAGCTATCCAGGACCCTGTATTGCCCAGGCCTCCATCCTGAGACATGCTGAAGCAAATACAGAAGCCCCCATCTCTTCTACCTTAAGAGAACCCACTCCTCTGGGCCCTGCCACTTCAGCCGGTTACCACTAAACACACAACCAACCCAAACTGGTCACAGTGTTTTGAAAGAGTTTTGACTTTTAGGTCTGAACAATGGAAGTGGCTAGAGCTAAGTCATGTGACTGTGAGGGCCGTGAACTCAGCTCTGAACCTCTCAGGGTCAAAATAAGCTCTATGCCCGCCTGTGCCACCTCATTCTGCTCCTCTGGCAGGCAAGCAACAGTAAGATGCCACCGTTCACTGCCCACTGAGAGCAAACGTGGCAGGCAGTCATGAATCNAGTTCGAGGCCAGCCTGGTCTACAAGAGCTAGTTCTAGGACAGGTTCCAAAACTTCAGCAAAATCCTATGTCAAGACAAAACAAAACAAAATATTGCCTGAATTCAATCATTTACCTTCTTTGGTTCACTGCGCTAGTCCAAGCCAGCTCTCACCTGGACCCCTGCAGTCCTGTCAATCACTCAGGGCCCAACCCAAGGAAAAGTCCTTCTCACTTGAATTTTTTTAAACAACTGTGTAACAAGACACCTCCTAGTTTTACTTTGCACAAGCTCCTGCAAACTATGTGTGTGGCCCTGCCTGTGGTCTCTACCAGAGCATAAGCCCCACAAGGATGGGGCCGGCGACTTTTTTATATACGGATGAGCACAGAGTCCATTCCGGCTCTATGTCCAGGTCTGACCATACTTCAGCCAGAACAAGCTGCTGCTGCCTTTATTGACTGCTTAAGGGGAACTTTACTCAGGAGGCCTGAGAAGACACTCTTCTGCCCACCTTCACACCTCTTCTCCCACCAGGGCTGCTGTTGAGAATGAGACAGTCCATCATGAGAGCTTAAGCTCCTCCCTCTGGTCAGGCAGTCTCCACATTCCCGGGATGGCCATACCTCTCTCAGTTATCATCTTTCTGGACATCTAGACCCAAGCACTCACCAGTCAGCTCTTTGTACTCTTCCGGGTGGTTCATGGGCAGAAGAGTGAGACCAAACAGACCATCAATAATGCATGTGTGCAGATTAACTTAGAACAAACCAACCATTAGCCACACAGAGGCGCTTTCTGTAGTGTGAGATACAGGACGCCCTAACTGCTCTTCTGCCCCCCCACCAATGCCAAAAAACATAGTCAGTCCCTGACTTTGGGCATTTCATTTGGGGGCTNAGTTCGAGGCCAGCCTGGTCTACAAGAGCTAGTTCTAGGACAGGTTCCAAAACTTCAGCAAAATCCTATGTCAAGACAAAACAAAACAAAATATTGCCTGAATTCAATCATTTACCTTCTTTGGTTCACTGCGCTAGTCCAAGCCAGCTCTCACCTGGACCCCTGCAGTCCTGTCAATCACTCAGGGCCCAACCCAAGGAAAAGTCCTTCTCACTTGAATTTTTTTAAACAACTGTGTAACAAGACACCTCCTAGTTTTACTTTGCACAAGCTCCTGCAAACTATGTGTGTGGCCCTGCCTGTGGTCTCTACCAGAGCATAAGCCCCACAAGGATGGGGCCGGCGACTTTTTTATATACGGATGAGCACAGAGTCCATTCCGGCTCTATGTCCAGGTCTGACCATACTTCAGCCAGAACAAGCTGCTGCTGCCTTTATTGACTGCTTAAGGGGAACTTTACTCAGGAGGCCTGAGAAGACACTCTTCTGCCCACCTTCACACCTCTTCTCCCACCAGGGCTGCTGTTGAGAATGAGACAGTCCATCATGAGAGCTTAAGCTCCTCCCTCTGGTCAGGCAGTCTCCACATTCCCGGGATGGCCATACCTCTCTCAGTTATCATCTTTCTGGACATCTAGACCCAAGCACTCACCAGTCAGCTCTTTGTACTCTTCCGGGTGGTTCATGGGCAGAAGAGTGAGACCAAACAGACCATCAATAATGCATGTGTGCAGATTAACTTAGAACAAACCAACCATTAGCCACACAGAGGTGCTTTCTGTAGTGTGAGATACAGGACGCCCTAACTGCTCTTCTGCCCCCCCCCAATGCCAAAAAACATAGTCAGTCCCTGACTTTGGGCATTTCATTTGGGGGCTGTAAAGCCTACAGCAATTTGAAAGCAAAGCGAGCTCCATAGAGCAATGTTTCACATTTCAAACTTGGGTCTATGCCTAAGCTCGCAATATGCGAAATGATTCTCATGATGTATGGCCGCAGCCGTCATGGCTCCCAGTCAGCCTGCCCGCTGAAGGAAGCTGGCCAACACTCAGTGATGCACTGTATCCCTGTGAGGTTCTCTCACAGTGTAGGAAATGCCTGCTGCATCCCATTTAGAGTTGAGGATTCGGTCATGTGTGCCCTTATTCTAGCTAGGATCATACTGACTCCTGCCATGGAACCTTCAGGCCTCTCCAGGATCCAGGAAGCCACCGGGTTCACAGCAGGGACCCAGGGGTCTCCTGACCGGCATCCCCTCCAAGGACAGTGCTGTGCCTTTAAGGTCCTTAAGTGTTTTTACTGCTGCTTCCCTGGCACCTGGCGGGGTGCCTGGCATCTAGTAGGCGCTTAATAAATATTTCTTGAGTGAATACATAAATTCATTTAATCATTCTGTGACTAAATGGGCTTTGAATGAGTATTGCCAGGCTCTTTACTATGCAAATACAGGTGTTTAAGATTCTGCATTTTGATGAGCTGCAAATGGGCTGACAGGAATCCCTGCATTCAAGACTGCCTGCATGATTTGCAGGCCCAGGTGTAAAACGAAGATCCTGAGTTCCAGGCTCAAAAGACAGACCCAAAAGATTTTCAATCAACCCCCCCACACACACACACGCCAGGTTTTGATTACCATTGTTTGTTTATAATTACTGTTTAATGTTGCCCTCTGTTGGGCACAGGAATACCCTCCAAGTAAGTGAAACCTCGCCCAAGGATCTGGGGCTCCCAACTAAGGCTGATTCTCCCCGTGTTCACTCCCAGGCCCCCATCAGAGATGAAGGGTGACCTGGTTACTAGGCTGAGGCAGGAGAGGACGACACTCCACCGCAGGAGATCTGGGAAGTGAGGAGTTAAGAAAGACGATGGCTGAAAATGGGGCCCTGTGTGACTCTAGGCTCCAAGCACCTAGATATAATTTACAATACATACAGCTAATAACATTGCTTAGACTTTCAAGATGTCCGCCGCCAAGCGCCGGGCCTCCCGAACACAGGCCCCTGAGTGGCTGGCACCAGTCTCACAACCCCATGATGGGATGTGTGGACTTCTCTCCCGTTCTGCACGGTCCGGTGTGCAGACACCCCACGACCGCAGCATAGCCTGAACCGTCTCTCCTTCCCTCCGCAGGGGCTGTGAGGGCCTCCAGCGTCTTCCCCATCCTCAGTGTCACACTGCTGTTCTTCGGGGGGCTCTGTGTGGCCGCCAGCGAGTTCCACCGCAGCAGGCACAGTGTCATCCTCAGCGCAGGCATCTTCTTCGTCTCTGCAGGTGAGCATCTTGCCTAGGCCGTGAGATCTCCCCAGACAGCAAACCAAAGCCGGAGCCTCACCGATAGTGAACGTTCAACTTGTGTCCAGCTTAGGGTTCCATTAGACGATAAGAGGCCTGAACTCTAGCCGAAGCCAACACCCAGGAAATACATGGAGGGGACAGGATGTAAGGATCTATTGAGACAGAGGGACAGAGAGACTAACCAAATGGCAGCCAAGCATGGTGGTGCATGTCTAGAAAACCAACACTGTGGATGCTGAGTCACTAATTACAGGCTAGCCTGGGTTACAGAGTGGAACTCCAAAGAGAGAGGAAAGGAGGGAAGAGGGAAGGAAAGGCAAGAAAGAAGCCAAGAGAAAGAGAGATAAGGGGAAGAGGGAGAGAAGAGATGCGGGGGAGAAGGGTTGAGAAGAGTTTTGAGACATTTGCTTGCCAGTCAACTGCTGTTCACAACCCTTTAAGCATCCGAGTCCCCATATCCTCCCAAGCATTCATGGCGGGAACTAAAGCAATAGCTCCAGATGTCCTTGGGGAAGACCCCTCAGCTGTCCACAGCAGCTCTGAGCAGCAGGAAGTAGAGGGTGACCAGGAGGCGAGGGACTGCCTTCCGAAGCATGCTCTAGTTCTCTGCCTTATCTTACCCACCACTCATCCCTCTCCTTCCTCGGTTTCCACCTTTCCTTTCAGGTCTCTGCCCTTCTTCCCACCACTCCCTGCTCCAGGCAGGTCCGCACCAACTGGATGAAAGGGTTTAGAGAAGCAGAGAACACTGCAAGCTTATTCATCCTTTTTCTCAGTGCTGCAACAAAGTGCCCAACAAAGTGCTGTCTGGAGAAGAAAGGGTTTCTTTTAGTTCACAGTGTGAGGGTACAGCCCGTCACGGTGAAGAAAGCAAGGCAGCAGGACCATGAGACAGCCGGTCACATTGTGCCCACAGTCAGGAAGCGGGGAGAGATAGCTGGTTCTGGGCTTGCTGTCTTCATTTTAATTCAATTCAGGACCCCAGACCATGGGATGGTGTCCTCCACATTTAGGGTGGCTCTGCCCACCTTAATTAACACAGCCTAGAAAGACCCTTGCAGATATGCTCAGGTGTGCTTCCGAGATGATTCTCGATACTGCCAAGTTGACAGTTTTTAACCACCCTGCAGGAGTAGGGGAAGATGGCTTTGGTGGTTCAAACTTTGCAGTAGAGTCCTCTCTTACACACAGGGGATGCTTTCCAAGAACCTGAGCAAATGTTGAAAACAAAGAGTAGCACCAAATCCTATAACACTATCTTCACTCTGTAAAAACACACTTATGAAAGTGTAATTTATACACTCAGGTATAGTAAGAACTTAATAATAAAATACAGGAATCATACTAAATTGTAACAAGGTTATTTAATATTAATATGAACATCTCCTTTCTGGAATTTCCTTGCACTATTTCCAGACCAAAGATGGCTGTCGATAAGTGATGCTTTGAAATTTGAGTTCTGGCTTCACCCGTGTGGCCTTGGGAACCATCATAACATCTGGGAACTTGGCTTCCTCACTTCCAACATGGCAAGCAGCAATGGTTCCCATTTTGCAGAGCTGGCGGAAGGGCACTGGGCATGCAAGTCATGATGTTATGTTCTACTATTGGAAAAGCAGAAACTAATGCCAAGCATGCAGCCCAGCATCTGATTGCCCAGCATCCTGGTTCCGTATCGTACCTTGTACAGACTCTTTCCCCCACTGTTTCCCCTTCTATAGAATGGAAGAGAGACAGTACCTCACTCAAACCCTCCAAGAACCCATTGAAGCTGCAGACTATGCAGAAAGTCATGTCCTTGCCCTGGGGAAACGAGGTCAGCTGGAAGTAGCTATGACTTCTGACTGTGGTCTTGTGGTGACAGGTGTTAACTGGAAAACCCAACAGCTTAACTGGCTTTGAGGAATGTTCTTCTCCCTGGTGGCCTTGTCCTGGCTCTCACTGACCAACCAGGAGAATCTGCACCATTGTTGTGTTGATGTGACAGTTTCAAAAAAAAATGAGATAAGATCATTATTTTGTTCCCCCAGGGGATTGTTAGGGAAGAGTGTCATCAGTTACTTGCTTTTCAGGGGAATACTCTGAGGGATGACAGTTATGGTAGATGCAGGGGACCATGAGAGCCCTGGGGGGGGGATGCTTGTCTAGGATTAGACCTCTCCATTGGTCTCCCCCTGGAGCCCCAAGAGCCTCAAATTTTCTACATATAAAATAACAGTGTTGGAAGACACCATGCTCCTCAAGGTCCTTAATGGTGCTAAGGTTAATGGTTTCATTATAACTTTTTATTGAGCACTTACTGCGTCCTGGACCTGATAACAAGGTCCAAATGCATGAAGCCCAGTGCTTCCCTCTTCAATAATCTAGTTGGATAGAATCAGTCAAGTCACTAAACTGCTCTGTATCTCAGTTTCCCAATCTAAAAGTTGGGGTAATAACCCTGCCTCTGGGGGCTATTTAAAGGATTAGATGAGTTGGTACACATAACTGAGCCTAGAACTGTGACTGGCACCCAGTGTGGCTCAACACAAAGTAACTGTAATGTCCTTTGTGTGTTTAATATGTGTATCAACTCCATTCATTCATTAATGCAACAAATACACCCTGTGTTCTTGCTTTGGGTCAGGCTCTGGGCTAGAAGCTGGAGCAATAGCGATAAGCCAGTATCTTGTCCCTATTCTCAAGAAGCTTACATTTTGATTTAAAAAAGCTATTGACTATACCTCATTACTGAAATCTCAACACCCCCCCCCCGTGGCTAAGAATCTTGGGTTCAAATTCTGATTTTATCATTATATCCTAGCTTGTGTTGACATGGAAACTTACTATCTATATTGTTTCCCTGTCTATGGAAGGGAATCCTTATTTCAAAGCAGACATATTGCAGTGATTCATTGAACCAATGAAGAAAAGAGTCTGCATAGAGAGGGCCATGTAGCTAAGCACTACTGCGCTTGCCTAGCATGCTCCAAGCCCTGGGTACCATCACCAGCACCAAAAAATAAATAAATCAAGTCACCAAAGACTCCATCCAGCGTCCTGCTCATAATGAATGCCCTGTGAATGAGTGACAAGTCACTTGGCATCCTGCCTCTTTAAACTAGTTTGACATTTGTGAGCATCTCTGTGAGCTTTCTCACCCTGCCCTCCCCCTCCACAGAGCCCTCTTTTCTAGGACTTGCTAAACTTTGTCACCCATATTTTCCGCTGTCACAGGGGAGAGAGGGAACGTGGCCCTGGGCACTCAGGGCATTAGTGAGCTGAAGCATCTTTGAAGTCAGTTTCCCATCTCGCTGAAAAATTCATGTGGACTCTGCTTTCTCCTCCTTATATCCATGTTCATTTTAATATAAAAGCATGTATCTTCCACTAACCATGCAGGCAAATTGGCACTTGGGGAAGAGAAGCCATTTTTCATCCTGGGGTGGGTGGTCCTTGCAGCCTGACATAACCATATCTGTCATCTCCCATATAAGATGTACCAGATCAGACCGTGCTGCCTACCTGAGAGAACCTGTGCCAGGAAAAAGCCAGGAGAAAACAGGGCAGAGGCAAAACTTGACCCTTCCCTGCTAGGGGCAAGTCCAAATGGACTATGACCAGATTCATAAGCAAAATATTTGTAATCCCTCACACATGTGCACCAGTCAATCAGAATGGTGGCACTAAAGCAACTCTGCTAGGCAAAGCTTTATTTTAAATTTTAAGGCTTATTTTATTTATTTATTTACGTGTGTGTGTGTGTGTGTGTGTGTGTGGGTTGTGGGTTGAGTACCTGCAGAGGCCAGAGAAGGAGTTGGGATCCCCTAGAGCTGGAGTTACAAGCAGCTATAAGCCACCAGGCATGGGTGCTAAGAACTGAACTCAGGTCCTCAGGAAGAGCAGCAAAAAACCATCTCTGCAGCCTTGAGACAGAACTTTCGATGACCGTGGAGTTGTTTAACTTTGAGAAGTACATGGCAGTCAAGGAGTGGAGGGAGGACTCACCACCAGGTTATTCATCATCTGTACGGGGGCCTGAAAAGAGAGACAGACTCCATATAGTGCTGCCCAACAGGGAGGAACAATTTAAAGGCAAGAGGACAGTTGGTGTCTCAGCTCCCTCAGTCATCACTGGCAGCAAACCTGGGGTCCTCGTGTAAAAAGACAAAAAGAGACATTTCCCCCTTTGGAGCAGTATTGTGAGTCGGGCAAATGAAGGTGAGCAGGGCCCTGGGCACCGCTCCTTCTCACCATTGCCTAGGGAATCAGTTCCTCTCCTAAGGGGTAGGCAGCTGGCTATTCCCAGTGTAGCCTGTTGGTATTTCAGAGAAGTAAGTGTATTTCTAAGATGAGGTATATAACCGGCATTGGGCAGCATTGGGTTAGCTCACACATCAGAGAGGTAAGCAATCCAGTATGGGCTGTCGGAATTTGCACGTTAAAGAAACAAACAACCCCTGAGTTACTCAGTCCAAGGAGCTAGAAGTCCTTCCTTCCCTATCTGTGCTGAAGGCCCAAAAGCTCCCTGGAAAGATCTGGTGTTGAGGCGTCATTGTTGAAAGACCAAAAAGAAGCTGAAGTCTGCTGTCCAGGGACAATAGCAACAGCAACAAATGCACTCATATGGGGTAGAGTTTGTATGTCTGCTCTGACTGGGTCCTCTGTATCCAGCTTAGTAGATGGCATCATTAAAATTCGGGAAGATTGGCCCAGCAGTGGTGGTGCATGCCTTTAATGCCTTTAATCCCAGCACTCAGGAGGCAGAGGCAGTCAGATCTCTGTGAGTTCTAGGCCAGCCTGGTCTACAAGAGCTCGTTCCAGGACAGGTTCCAAAGGTATAGAGAAACCCTGTCTCAAAAAAAAGAAAGAAAAAAAAATCAGGGAGATCATTCTGTTAGTACAGACCACATGAGCCCAGCCACATCCTTTGCTAGTCCTAGACATGTCTTTTACAAAGTGGGGATTGAACTAAGGCTTCATATACACTAGACAAGTGCTCTAGCTTAGCATTACACTGTCTCTGCTACTTCTGGACTTTTTTGTTCTTTTTGTTATTATTTTGATTTGAGACCAGTCTGGTCTGTATAGTAAGTTTCAGGATAGTCAGAGTCTCTCTCTCTCTCTCTCTCTCTCTCTCTCTCTCTCTCT
>LOEQ01001813.1:863342-877959 GCA_001685075.1 Bramus lutescens
TCTCTCTCACACACACACACACACACACACACACACACCAGAGAGAGAGAGACTCTGACTATCCTGAAACTTACTATACAGACCAGAATGGTCTCAAAATCACAGGGATCTGCCTGTCTCTGTCACCCTAGTGCTGGAATTAGAGGTATACATCACCATGCCAAGCTTCTAGACACTTCTTAACCAGTCACATTGATAATCAAGACAGCAGAGTGAGTCTTTCTGTTCCCTAATCGCTAGTATGCCAACAATAGCTGACCTAACGTGTATCGTAATCTCTGCAGGAAAAAAAAAGACTTGGAGGTCATGGGTATAGCTCAGTGGTAGAATACTTGCCAAGTACATACCAAGCTCTAGGCTCCATTTCCGAATCGACCCCCTCCCCTCCCCCCAAAAAAAGACTTTTTCAGTGACCATCTTTCTTCCTCCAGAGGACCATCAACCTCCCAGCTCCACACTGTGTGTGTGTGTGTGTGTGTGTGTGTGTGTGTGTTCACTGATCTCTCATCGATATCTCCAACTCCATAGTTCTGACAAGTCCTCCTCCCTAGCAGGGTCCCTGCTTCTCCAGACGCTACCAGCTTCACCAGAATCTGCGCTATGCCTTTGCGAGTCATTCTCTGTCTCTTCTCTCACACTTCATAGTCTACAGCCTCGCCTCTCCTGTCCATTGTCAGGCTCCAGCTCAAATGCCACCTGCTCTTCAAAGCAAGGCACTTGTCTCTCTCCTCTCCTTTGTTCCCGAGCTGTCTCCTGTGCACCTCTGGTAGGGTCCTTGCTGTATTATGCTCTAATTGCATTTACATGTCAGTCTCTCCAGCTACTGGTGAAAAATTCAAGGTCAGGGACCTGTAGCTTGTTAATTTTGCCATCCTTGTGAGTTAGTGTCAAGATTAAGTGGAGGTGGAATGTGTTATTTCAAGGGGAAAATGAGTACATTCTGGGTTCTACAGTGCTTGCTGTGAGTAGACAATGTCTTTTTAAACTGGCTGACCTGCCCAGGATTGAGCATCAGAATCCGTCATTTCCCAACAGACAACCCTTGCAGGAAGAGCTCAGCTGTGGGATCTCTTGGCCATAAGCCATTGCCTCCCCTCCCTGCTATATCCACATTTCAAAACTAAAAATGGCTGTTGCCTCTGGGACTTTGTAGAATGCATGTTTTCTTTTCCCTTTCTCTCAGGGCTAAGCAACATCATCGGCATCATTGTTTATATCTCCGCCAATGCTGGAGACCCTGGGCAAAGGGACTCTAAAAAGAGCTACTCTTACGGCTGGTCCTTTTATTTTGGAGCCTTCTCTTTCATCATCGCGGAAATCGTGGGTGTGGTCGCTGTACACATCTACATAGAGAAGCATCAGCAGTTGCGTGCCAGATCCCATTCGGAGCTCCTGAAGAAGTCTACGTTTGCCCGCCTACCACCCTACAGGTATAGATTCCGAAGACGGTCAAGTTCTCGCTCCACTGAGCCTAGATCCCGAGACCTGTCTCCCATCAGCAAAGGCTTCCACACCATGCCTTCCACTGACATCTCCATGTTCACCCTCTCCCGGGACCCCTCTAAGCTTACCATGGGGACCCTCCTCAACTCTGACCGGGACCATGCTTTTCTACAGTTCCACAATTCCACACCCAAAGAGTTCAAAGAGTCGTTGCATAACAATCCAGCCAACAGACGTACTACGCCTGTCTGAGCTGACCTCTGACCTCTGTCCCGCTGCCCAGCACAGCCTTGGGGGAAGTGTACACAGATGTCTCTAAGGTTGCATGGCATGGTCCTCGTGATGGTATCACTTCTTACAGAGAACGAAACCAAATGGACTCAACTCCCTCCCATACTGGTCCCTCATGCCCAGACCTTAACCCATCCACTTCCTCTAACTTTTCTCGCTCGTCCCTTAATGTTACCCCTCTCTGTGTATCTGTGCCAGGTGTTTTCTTTTCTTTTCTTTCCATTTTTCCTTCTTTGCTGGAAGGACCACAACATTCTTCCCTCCTTGGGAAAGGACTTTACTAAAAGTCAAAGGTGCGGTCATAGCAGTGGGGGAATTTCCAAAGCCCCATCAGTTGTATGCATAGCTGTCCCCATTGTCCACCCACACAAGCTCTCGGGAAACCCACCACACAGGTGGCCCCGAGAAAGGCATTCACCTTTAAGTGTTAGAAAAACATGACCAGAAATCAAAGACGTCCGTGCCCTGAAGCAGTTAATGTAATAAGCACTTGTGTTATTAAAGGTTCTTGCCTTGTAACCAATGGAGCTGGGGGTATTTTGTCTTGGTTTGTTTTCTGACTATTTCTGACACACATTTGTTCTCCCAGAACCAGCATGGCTCATGTCTCTCTCTTAGAAACCACACTTTTCTGGTCCTCTCTCTAGTCATCAGTAACGATCCTCCCTTTCACTCAAGGCCAGTAAGATCTTCTCTGCAGACTTTTCCTGCCCCTTGATCCCCTAGAGGCTTCTTGGAAGAGCATGAAGATCTAACTCTGACCTTCAAACCTAGTCTTCTCACCTGAAGCAGAATTGCAAAGTTTAGATAACATCTGTATGTGTAATCATTGGTGATTATAAAGAATGCATGCATGCATTTATGTATCATTTTGAAACTAGGTCTCATGTTGTCCACATTGGACAAATTTGCTGTGCAACTGAGGATGACTTTGAACTTCCTGATCCTCTTGCCTCCACCTCCTAAGTTCTGAGACGACAGGCATGCACTGCCACCCCTAGGTTATATGGTGCTGAGAATTGTGCATTCTAGCTGAGGATGCCATCAAGATCCCCAGTCTAGTGTCAGGGGCTGTGGCAGTATACAGCAGGTGACAGCTAGTGTCCCGATGTCAACCCACCAGAGGAATAGTTCTCTGATGGAGGAGAATCCCATTCAGGCAAGGCCTACAGGAGCAACAGTTGCTCTTGTCTATAATGTTACATAGGCAAGAGCAGCTCTGGTGTCTCCCCAGTACCTGCACTGTAGTGTATAATCTCATGATTACATCTCAATCTTACAGACACATATATCCATGGATGGTCAGGAAAATGATATTTCATTAAGCTGTATAATTTTTATATATAGAAAATATACTAGAATGTGCTTCATAACTAGATCTATTGTCCCATATGGACTGTAAGACACTAAAAAGCCTAGTTTTGTTCCTTTAACTCAAACTAATATAGAAAACAACAATTTCTTCCCAGTCTAAAACAAACTACACACAATTAGCTCATTTTTACCTCAGAGCAAGTTCAAACTAGAATGAATGTTTCTGTAAACAGATCCTAAGTTAAACCCTTTACAGACACGCACAAGGACAAAATCACAGATGTCTAACCAATGTTACTAACACAAAGCAACCTACGAGACTCTGCCAGTTCTTTGCTTACTAAAGTCTGGCTGATAAAGACCTGAGTCTCTACAGATCTCCCTGCAGTTTGTCTCACCGGGCTCTGTGCCCCAAGCCTCTGGTCACAGTCTTATACCTGGAACCCTGAAACCTTGTCCTGGGAAATGGCTCTGCCCCTTATCATTTACTCAAGGAATGTGTTATGACCTTCTGCAGTTACCTACAGAGGTAGCGCTGTAACTTTTTTTTATTATTGCAAAAAAGCCTCCTGTAAAATATAGAGAAGGACAAAAGAAAGAATTAGAACTTAGAAGGAATTAGAAACTAGTAGGCATTATAACTTAAGTGGAATTGATGCTGCAGGCAGAATAATAAAGAGCATGACTCAGACAGCAAACATGTGAATTTATCCCATACCCCTCAGATAGAAAAATGTTCAGTTCAGTTCGCTACACTGTGGACTTTCTCCTCAAACCCTGGGTGTAGCCCTGAGAGCTGGTCTCATGGGCTACAATAGTCTAGGAATCAGATAGATAGATAGATAGATAGATAGATAGATAGATAGATAGATAGATAGATTTTTATATTATTTTATAATGGATTCCAGATAGGGTGAGAATTGTATTAGTGGTCAGCTTATACTGTCATAACACAACGTGTTGACTAGGCAGCTTAAACAGCAGACATTTATTCTCATAGCTCTAGATCAGTGGTTCTCAACCTGTGGGTCATGACTCCTTTGGGGTTGAGTGACCTTTTCACAGGGGCTAAGACCAATCTGCAGACCATATCAGATATTTGAATTAGGATTCATAACAGTAGCAAAATTACAGTTATGAAGTAGCAACAAAAATAATTTTATGGCTGGGGTCGCCACAACATGAGGAACTATAAAAGGGTCACAGCACTAGGAAGGCTGAGAACCCCTGCTCTAGAGGCTGAGACATCCAAGGTCAAGGTGCCTGTATATTTGGCTCCAGAATCTACATCCTAGCTTGCAGACAGCTACCTTCTTGCTGAGTCCTCATGCAGCAGGGGTAAAACATGTCTCTTTTATTCTTATAAATTACTAATGTCATCATGGAATGGGTGGAGCATACAATGTAATTAACCCTAAGGATCTCCCAAGATTTCACCTTCATATACTGTTACTCTGGAATTTAAGGCTTCAATATATGCATTTGAAGGGCCCATACCATACCACACTGTCCATAGGAAGCATTATAAAAGCCAGCAGAAGTGGTTCTATGTGAAGGGAGGAAAACATGTTCTTATGCTGGCTCTGGGAACCTTAAGAGAAGACAGTGAGGGCACAGCTAAATGACTACTGAATTCTTCAAAGCATGACAGGCATGTCACCTCTACCAATAGTGGTATGATAGAGTATTTTTGGCACATCTCCAGGGCTTCACAATTCTACAGAACTTACTCACCTAGAATTCAGCCCCACTAGGAGGCAGGGTCATTGTCCTAAGTGCTCACACTTCCAAGTCCAGTTCATTTTGTTTAATGTTTAGCAGCTGCTGTATGCAACTGACATGCACCTCCAATTGTCTTTTTCAACATCAAAATAGCCGCATGTTCTAGAAATCACTTTCTCCATTTGAGTATATGAGGAAATAGATACTCGGGGCATGGTACGGCTTCTTAGGCACTAATAAGCAGAGTCACATCCGTATCCAGCCTCTGCTTCCTACATGAAGCAGAATCCCTTACTCCGCCAGCATCTTCTAAACCTCAGCTGTCTGAGCACTAGTTTTATGAGATGTTCCTAGCCCCATAACACATCCACAGTTACATGGCTAATTTCCTTTCTCTAAATAGACTCAGTTTCTCTTTCCATATGCATATTTTGGGAGGCAACTCTGTTCAGTTTATCTACTAGAAAGAGGAAAGTGGAATTAATTCAAATAAGCAAATGATAACAGATAGAAATAAAATAGTCACACTGCCTCCTAGCTTTTGCTGCCCCTGCAGCTGCCCTTCATCCAAAGCGTATCACCAAGGTATTGGGAGTGGCAAGGAGAGGCTAGCTAGGGAAGCTGCCTCTTTCCTTGCCCTAATCAGCAGGAATGGAAAGAGAAAGAGGAACAGGTCTCCCTTGGTGCTGTGATGCTGAGCCCTCCCTCCACATGCAGCTGTAGATAGATCCTTGGGAGGACAGGATCTGGTGACTAGAGAAGTTAGGTGACAGACACTGTGAGGAGAGGACAGCTGCTTCAGGCCATTGTAGGAACTAGGAGTTAGTCAAGATTGGGGCGTCTGGGTCAGTGGTTCACAAGCTGCAGACTGGCCCTGAGCATCAGCATAAAACAATTATACAAAAGCCAGCAAGTGAGCTGGAGACACCTTGCTCCCGGAAGGACCCTTTGAACCATCCAGGCTTCCCCTTGCAGAGATTTGACACTAGGAGCCTCAGGAGACCTTTCCTGAAGCCTGCTCAGCTGACCAGCATCAAGTGCACACTAATATCATCCCCAGGTTGTAGTTGGGATCCTGGTCAACTCTTATCATCAAAATCCCGATGAGAGGGGTTGAGGAGATGGTTTAGCCAAAAAAGTAGTTGCTGTTCACCAGAGTTCAATCTCCAGAACCCAAGTTAAAACTCCACATGCAGTGGTCCTCACCTACAAAGTCAGAAGACAGGAGGATTCCTGGAGTTCACTAGCCAGTCAGCCTAGCCAATTGGCAATCCCCAGGTCACTGAGAAACCCTGGAGTTTGCTAGCCAGACCGCCTAGCCAACTGGCAAGCCCCAGGCCAATGAGAAACCCTGTCTCAAAAAGACAAGGTAGATGACTCCTGAGAAACAACATCAGAGGTTATTCTCTGGCTTCTACATGTATGCACACACATGTGCATGAACACTCCCACACATGTACACACACACACACACACACACACACATGACCTCACACAACTTTCCCTTCACCAATCCTTCCCCTTCCCTTATAAACACCATGTTACAAGCGTCACCTGTTTTGTCCAGTTGAGGCTTAACCTTTGAGGCTGTTACTATTAAACCACTTGATAGAGTTGAAACTTAAAAGTACATAGCAATGTAGAAGGATGACCCATGCCTGTCTGACCCCATAGCCAATCTGCCTCCGAGTGCTGGGATTAAAGTTGTGGACCACTACCACCCGGCTCTTGTCCATTTTTTTAGTGTGCAGTCCTCTCCCCCTACCTTGAGAATAGATGTTTTGCCCTTTCTAGAGGGGAATCTTGCCTGTCCTGGTATTTAAACACCACACTGTGCAGCTGTGCCTGAACCCACAAGATTCTGAACTGAATCCCCAATCACTACAACCAATTAATCAACTGACCAATCAATAAAGTAAAAACAACACTCAAATGGGTTTGTTAGGGGGATTGAGTTCATAGTCATACGTCACTTGGAAAAGAAACTGATGTATCACACCACCCATATAAACACAAGCAATTCTTCAAGTGTGAGCACCATCCATATAAACACAGCCATTCTTCAAGTGTGAGCACCACCCATATAAACACAGCTATTTTTCAAGTGTGAGCACCGTCCACATAAACATAGCTATTCTTCAAGTGTGAGCATCATCCACATAAACAGAAGCCATTCTTCAAGTGTGATGGCACACACCTCCACTCTCAGCAAGGGGTAGGTGGAAGCAGGGGATTGTGAGTATGAGACAATCTTGGGCTATACAACAAGATCCTGTTTCAAAAAAATAACAAAATGTAATGTTTTACTATTTCATATTGTTCTCAAGATTATACTTTGCTACTAGGGTCCTCCTGTTCATATCCACTTACCCCAGTTCTGCTCAGGCCACTATGTCATGGTACCCTGGCTACATCATACTGATTTCCAGTTCTTTGCCTTATTAATAAATCTTAGACCGACTTGCAGTGTTTTCATTTTTCCTTCCCCAAACCTCTCCCTCCAAGCCAAGATCAAGGCCCATGCTTCCTGTGCAGTCTTTACCGCAGTGAGCCCTGGCACACATAGTCTCTGCTTCTTAGCATGCATTCCTTCATACAGCCATTACTTATTATTTAATTTATTTTTATTCATTTTATTTAAGTGGTTTCCTATCCCATAAAAGGAATGTGGGCTGTGCCATGGCTGTATGTGGAAAGCAGGGAACAATCTGCAGGAGTCAATTTGCTCCTTCCACCATGTGGGTTCCAGGGACAGAACTCGGGTCATCTTAACAGCGAATGTCTTTATCTGCTGAGCTGTTTCACCATTCAGCACTTACCAAGCAACTACCACCAGCCACACATACATTTTAATCTAAGATACATCAGAAACTCCAACACGTATTATCTGTTTTCAGAACTTTGGGCAGAGATGTTTCCAGAGAAATATTGCTTTCCTCAATCATCCCTGAGTCCAACTCCTTCAAGGTAGCCATGATCTCAACAGTTATGACCTCCCTCCTTACAGCACTCTCTGTCTGGTGAGGGGGACAGTGTTCAGGGAGCATAGCAATCCTACATTGTTCCATTAAAGGACTACATACCAAACAAAGTGCAGAGGGATATAAACAAGGTCTCCCAAGTTAGGGGGTGGACAAGAAAAGAAATTAATGTTAGGATCAGACCTAAAAGCTAGTATAGTGATATTTTGTTTGTGTTTTAACAAATAAAGCTTGCCTAAAGATCAGAGAAGCCAGCCGGGCGGTGGTGGCACACGCCTGTAATCCCAGCGCTAAGGAGGCAGAGGCAGGTGGACCAAAGATACAGCCAGCCACTAGAGAGTTGTTTTACCTCTACCAATGCTCAGATGGAAGGAACGATCCTGTGCTCAGACTGCATCTCCTGACACCATCTGACCAAACCTCAGACTGCACTGAGCTCCTGTCTCCTCCTGTCTTATATTCCTCTCTCTGCCCAGCCATATCACTCTTGTCTGCATCTCCCTAGTGTTGGGTTTAAAGGTGTAGGATCCCAAGTGCTAGGATCACCTTTGTGTGAACTGTTTCTCTTTTAGACAGATTTCAATCCTCTACAGCCCAGGGTGGCCTTGAACTAGCAGAGATCCCTTTGCTTCTGTCTCCTGGGTCCTGGGATTAAAGATGTGAGCCACCACTCCCTGGGCTCTAGTAGCTTAGCTCTGCACTTTGTTCTTCAGGCAAGCTTTATTTGTTGAAACACAAACAAAACATCACTAAAAGCTAGTTATTCAAATAAGAAAAGTGCATTAGTGGTAGCGGTGTGGTATGTACAAACATCCTGAAACCAGAAGCTCGGGGATAAAAAATAAAATCCAGGAAGCCTGATGGACAGACTAGGAAGAAGAGCGGCGTCAGGTGAAGCCAGCAACGGAAGCTGGATCCAGAGGATGAAGTTGTAGGTAGTCTGGAGGGCGCAACTTCGTAGGCATAAGACTTTGGCTTTAGACCTTGAGAGGATTCATTTAATCAGAGGTCATTTGAGAGTTTATGATCCGTCGTAAGATTCCCAGCACCCATATAAATGCCAGGCATAGTGATCTACGTCTTTAACTCCAATTCCACGGGGATAGAGGCAGGCAAACCCTGCAGGCTTAATGACTAACCAGTCTAACTAAAATAGCAAGCTCCAGGTTCAGTTGGAGATCTTGTCTCAAAAACTCAAGAAGAGAGGACCAGCAAGTTGGCTCAGTGAGTAAAGGTGCTTGCTCCCAAGGCTGATGACCTGAGTTTGTTCCCTAGGACCCAATTGATAAAAACAGAGAGCCGACTCCTATAGGCTGTCCTCTGACGTCCACACATGTGCTATGATACGCATCGCCCATACAAAACCTCCCACCCTGCTTCCCTTCTCATTATAAACATATACATGCACGCATGTGCATGCATGCACAGACACACACACACACTTTTTACTGTTTTAGAGATTTATTTATTATATATGCAGTATTCTATCTGCATGTATGCCTGAACACTGGAAGAGGGCCCCAGATCTCATTATAGATGATTGTGAACTATCATGTGTTTGCTGGGAATCAAGCTTAGGACCTCTGGAAGAGGAGCCTGTGCTCTTAACCTCTGAGCCATCTCTCCAGCCCCTTCTTTTTACTTTTAAAAATATAAGGTAGAAAGTGATAGAGGAGCATACCCAAAGTTGACTTCACATAGACTTCACATGTGCAAATACATGGGTAAACACACACACACACACACACACTTTTAATCCAAGGTATTTTCAATTTTCAGAAGTTTAGTAAGAGATATTCCCAGGGAAATATTGCTTTCCTCAATCATCTCTTCGAGTCCATCTCCTTCACGCTTAGCTCATAGACTGCTTTGTCAAAACAAGTGGACATCACTGTGTTCTGAACATGCCTCTGCTCCTAGCCACAGCTGATGGCTCAGAGGACTGTGCCTGACCAAAGACCTGAGAAGCCATTCCACAGGTGACCAGTGGCCTGGAATTTGTGGCTGCACTATAAAAGATAAGCTGGATGAACCAAATGATCTATACAGGGAGAACAGATAGGTTAACTAAACACTCACAGGCAACTGCTAATTGGCTATAGGGAACAGAACAGAAAGGATTTGAGAGCCGCTAAGGGGAGAGCATTAACCATGGGCCAAGGACAAAGTTAAAATGATTAAGAACTCCGCTGTGAAGAAGAGAACAGCCGTGTTAATCAGCCTTTCGTCCTGGTGACAGATGCCTGAGACAGCAACTGAAGGAAGGGAAGGTGTCTCTGGGCTGTCCGCCGTGGCTCAGCTGCTCTACTGCTTTAGGTCTAAGTCAGGGTAGAATGTCCTGATTACGGGAGCTCGGAGGAACAGAGCTGTCCAGCTCAGGCATCCAGGAAGCAAGGAGGAGGAGACTTAGGAGGGGGTGGGAACAAAGTACGTGTTTGCAGGCCACGTCCCCTGCTGATCTGCTTCCTCCAGCCAGGCCTCTCCTCCTACACCCCACCACCTCCCAGTATGCCAGTGTACTGTGAATTCACCAAGGAACTAATCATGAGGATAGACTCCTTAGGATCCAATTAGCTCCAATTATTAGACCACCGGTTGGGAAACAATCCTTAAGCACGTGAGACTGTGCAGGAGACAGTTCATACGAACAGCATACAACAACCTACAAAGTTTCAACTGCGCTTAAGTAAAATCCACGTTCTCTGTGCAGAAGGATCTTGCATTCCAAAACTCTACTCACCCGCTCACCTATACTCCATGCAATGTGCCTATTGGAATCTGCGCCCCGGTCTGCCACCTCCCGATTTTAGTCCTTGTTCAAACGGAAGGCATTTCTTGTCTTTGTAGCTGTTGCTTCCTCAACTTGAACTATCCCCCTCTCTAAATGCCTGGCCTCTTCTTCACCAAGCTCCCTAAGTTAGATGGCCCATGATTCTTTACTATAACCTATACCGTTCTTGGTGGCTCAGATTTTTGTATATGTTGTAGTGTGTGTTTTGTTCACTTTTTTTTTATACAAGTTTCCTGTATAATCAGAGCCTTTGGCTATCTTGTTTCCTACTCTATCCTCCATGCCTAATGCTGGATGGGACTCAAACACTGCAAGGAGGGAGGGGAAGGGACAGGAGGGGAGGAATTAAAGGAGGGCAGGAGGGAGGGAGAAGAATGCACTACCAGCTCTGCAGGGGAAATCAGAGCCTGCACCACAGCCTTGGTTGTTAACACTTGGCTGCCTTATCTCCTCAAGGCCTAACTATATTCTGTTCTTAGGCCCCTGGGCATTTTTCTACACTCCTTCGCAGTCCCCCTGCTCCTTGAGAAAGCCTGAGTCTCTGTTTCTCACAAATGAATGAACACTGAGCAGGATTGACATCTCCAGAAGCTTCTAGAACTGAGGAACACCCAATGATAGTAAGGCAGCTAAGTCCCTCTTAGAGACATCAGGAAGCCAGGCCAGAGAGGTATCTAGTCAGAAGAACACAGCCTCGAAGTCAGCTCAGTCCACAGAGGGCTAAGACAGAGAGAGAGATCTAGGAATTGGAACCCAAGTGTTGGGGTCTAAGGGTTTGGTAAACTATAAAATCAAAGTTATCACAATGACAATGAAGAGGCCAGGCCACCAAGCTAAAGCAAGCAACTCCTGAGAAATAGTTATTGCATATCAATTACTTCATTGAAAATAAAAAAGGAACTCAAGGAAGCAGCGCTAAGGATTAAAACTGTGGCGTGACATGTTCTTGGCAAGTGGTCTACACTAAGCTATATCCCCAGTCCCGCAAATCAGTCTGGCTGGGCATAATGGTGTATGTCTATAATCCCAGTGCGCTGGAGGCTGATCCAGGGGGATCACCACATATTCAAAGCCAAACCTGGCTACATAGCAAGAGCCTGTGTCCAAAAATCAGTTAAATTAAAGGTATAAAATGTCAGTGATCTGGACCAACGGACCATTTCCCGTTTCCTATGTCTGAGGTGAAATGCTTCTGGCGGTGCCAACACCTAACTCCTGCTGAGTCAGTTTACATTGGTTAGGCGACTTAAATTACCTTATTGTAAGTCAACACCAAAATCACAATAGACCTTCATTTCTTGGCTCCACAAAGATCAGAACAAACGTTTCTGATCAAGTGCTCCCCCTGAGTGGCTCTATTCCAGGCAGTGACTCGGGATCCACACTGACCTGTCTTGTGGTTCTGACCTCCTGAGCTCTGGAATCATACCAGCAACCACCACCCAGAAGCTGGGGAGGAAAAGGAGGAGAGGTGGTGAGAAGCCAAAGGGTCATGAACTCCCACCTTGGCCTGGAACTTGCATGCTTCAGGTCTCATCCAGTGGTGAGAACCAGCCGTGTGGTTCTGTGTCGAGTCCAGAGGAAAGGAGTCTGAAATGCCATCCACAGGCAGAGAACTGCTTCTCAGCAGTAACTACATCACTTAATGCATGCACATGTCTTTGGGAGGTGACTGGTCATCTCTGCTAGACAACTGAAACAAGAAAAAATATACCCTCCCAGAGAACAAATAGCTAGGTGAAGAGCCACAAGGCTAGTTAATCCAGCACAATAAGTTCAAGGGCCAAACTTTCCATTTCTCTACATTTTCATTCTATGTTAATTAATATTGATTACTTGATAGGATTTAGGATCAGCTAAGAGAAAAATCCCTGGGCATGTCTATAAGAACATCTGAGGTTAGAAAAGACCCAACTAAACGTGGGCAACACCATTCCAGAAAGCCTGGACTGGATGAAAAGAAGTGGCCTGGGCAGCCCTTGGCCCTCTCTGCTTCCTGACGGGGGATGCCCTGTGACCATGCCCTCCTGATACCACGCCCTTGCCTCCACCACAGACTGACCCTTCAGCTGGGAGGCAAACTCAACCCTCTCTTCCTTGTGTTGTCTTGGTTAGGTGTCTTGTCACAGCAACAGGGAAAGTAACTAAGACACATCCCCAGGCCAGAGTTCCATCCCCTATTTATCAGGCAGCTGTGATATCCCGTAATGCCAATGCAGAGCAAGGAAGACCTGCCTCTTCCCTTGTGTGTCTTTATGATTTGCCCAGAATTATTACTCTTTGAGACCTTCTGCTTCTTTTTTGTTCTTACTGGGCAAACGGGGGAGGGGGGTCAAGTTTCCACCTGTAAGCCAGTCAGTCATGGGTGGAGAGACCTACTCCGAGGAACCAAGGCCAGTAACTCTTGACCTCTGCTACACTTGAGTATACTACAGTATCACCAGGAGAAAATTCTTTTCAGATACAAATGTCCTGGGCTGGACAGATGGCTATGTTGTTAGGAGGACCCAGGTCCAGTTCCCAGCACTCACATGGCAGCTCACAATGGTCTGTAACTGCAGTTCTAAGGGATCCAACGCCCCCTTCTGGCTTCCATGAGCACCAGATATACATGCAGGGCACATATGCAGGCTAACACTCATACACATAAAATAAAAATAAATACATCTTTCAAAAATGCATAGGTCTGTCTCCACCCCAGAGGTTCTTTTGTGTATGAAAGGTGTGCCTGGGGGGGGTACATACGTGCATGCACAGGGGTGTGTGTCCATATGGAGGCTGGAAATCAACATCAAGTGCCGTTTCTTACACACTGGCCACTTTGTCTATGGAGATAATATGTCATACTGATCTGTAAATCACTAAATGTGCTAGGCTGGCCAGCCAGCAAGCCCCAGGGATCCATCTGTCCCTGCCTCCCCAGCCCTGGGATTACAAAGGCATGCCCAGCTTTTAATGTGAGTGCCAGTGACTGGACGCAGATCCTTATATGTGTGCAGCAAAGGCTTTACCCCCATCCCCCATCACCCCAGCAATTTTAATTAGCCTCAAAGTGGGGCTGGACTTCAGAAATGACCAGTGGATACCCTGGCCAAATTCTATACATTCTTAATCAGCCTGTTCGGTGGGGTGTTTGTTTTTAACTTAGTGAATAGAAAAGAGAAAGTAACAGGGACAAAATGTTAATGGGTGATGAATCTGGGCCCAGGGTATATGGAAGCTCTAACTGTTCTCATACCTCTTTTTCTGCAGATAGAATGTATATCAAAAATCAAAGTTATCAAAAGGAAGGAAGTGGGAACTTGAGCAAAATCAACAATAGCAACAAACAAGGTTTTTTTGGCTTCTCTCAAAAACTCTGGGAATCTAGGAAACCCGGCCCAGTTTTCTTGCAGAGAATTAAAAGTGGATCTGAAAAAGCCAAGCCCAGACTTCTGGGAGGGCACCCCTGAGCCAGGAGTCGGGGTACCTGTAGAGCTTGCCAGCGTGCGGGTGAGTCTCACAGTCAGATCAGGTCGGATCACTCACTGAAGTCCCTTCAGTTTTGATTCATAATTTCCCCTTCTCATTCTTATCTCTAAGTATAGCCAGGATTACTTTTTGCCACGTGAGGCACCTTGCACTTGCCCACACTGAAGCTCTTCCCTGGCAACTCCTCTGCCCACTCATGCAGCCTGCTGAGATCTCCCTGTGGCTCAGCAGCAGCAGCCTGGCATTTCACTACCTGGTACAGTTAAGTGTCACCAGCAAATGTGGAGCCATCACCACTCACACCTCCGGATCCGCTGGGCAAATGTCAGCTAAGACCATTCGCGGCGCCGACACCCCAACTGTTATCAATTCAATAAGTAACTAACTTCCGCCAGCACAGACCACGGGACTGGTTGCAAGTAGTGAAGGCTGTGTATGAAGGCTCATTTGTGGTAATCTGTGAGGAGATTTGTAGATTGGGTTAACTGAGGTAGGAAGAAAATCCACACTAAGTGTGGACAGCACCTTTCTGTGGCCTGAGGTCCCCAGCTTGGAAAAGAGAGAGAGAGAGAGAGAGAGAGAGAGAGAGAGAGAGAGAGAGAGA
>LOEQ01001813.1:887030-899137 GCA_001685075.1 Bramus lutescens
CGGCCCCAGAGCTGCTGCTGCTGCTACCGCTGCTACTGCATATGCAAGTCCTTCAAAGGACTCCTCTGCCTGCTGGCTTTGACAATAAGGGATCATGATTACAAGTGGCTTTCGATTGTGGAAAGATCTTTGGTCTTCATTAAGGTTTATCTGTGACTGTTGCAATGGTGGTTTCTCCGAAGAAAAAGAATGCCGATGGTAATTAGGCCCTCCTAATTGCAGTAGTCACTGATTGCCTGTATTAAAAAACATCTGAGGAAGTGTAGCAATTAGAGCTTCGGGAAATATTTAAAAAACAAAGCGAAGAAAGGCCTCATAGTGCAAGGACACAGAGAGGCAGCCAGGAGCTCCTACTCAGCTGGAGTAGTAGACCCTTGGCAACCCCAGACGTCTGGGCACAGTATCCTCTGGATGTTGGCCACTGCAGCCTGAGGAGAAAGAGCTGTTTCCTCCTAGTCATTCTACAGACACGGCTGAGGTGACAGAGAAGGGAGACAGACATTCTGCAAAAATGCAGAAAGGTTATAATAATGCCAAATATGTCTTAGTTACACACATGTGCCCCCACACAATGCTTCTGTTAGATATTTTCAAGAAGCTAAAAACTATTTCCATTTTATTTTATTTTACAGTCAGTGTGTGTGTTTGTGTGTGTGTGTTATGTTGTGTGGTATGTGTGTGTGTTTGTGTGTGTGTGTTATATGTGGTGTGTGTGTGTTGACACACACATAGTATGGAGGTCAGAGGACAACTTGTAGGAGCTAGCTCTCTCCTTCCATTATGTGAACCCCTGGAATTCTTACTCAGGTTCCCCATGCTCGGGAGCATATATCTAAAGTTTGACTTACAGGGTGGTCTCTCTGTGTCACTGTGAAATGCCATCCCAGGTATGGTGTTCTCTAATTCATCTGTCAAGTGCCATAAGAGAGGGTATTTCAGCCACAGATGTACTGTGCCCATAAAGAAACGAGATTAAAATTTTGTTTCCATCCCCTAATTGGTACGGGCACCCTGAGAGAAATACAGGCCCATTAAGTAAAGAAGGCTGATTGCTCACTCACCTCCTGCCTCCAGTGATGACAGGCTCAGTTAAGGGTTTTTATTAAGGCCCATTAAGGAGAAAACTGGGTGGCAGGTTCCTGAGTTTCTTGGAAGACTTTGCACATTTGAGTGGGTGGGTTGGGTGGAGCCCAAGTGTAGGAAGAGGCAGGTGAATGAGGAAGCACTGGGGGTGGGAGGGACAGCTGATAAGGGACAGATCACATGCCTCAAGCATGGTTTCAGGTCCAAAACACTTTGTGCAATTTCAACCAAGCTTAATCTTTTCTGATATGTACACCAGGGGCCATTCTAAGTACTTCATGTTCCCTGTGACGTCTGTCCGCAGGGCAGTGCCAACAGGCGGGAGCTACTGTCTCCATTTTCTGAATGGGGAAAGTGAAGCTAGGGAGGTAAAGTAACTCGCTCCGAATCACCAAGCGAGTATGCAACTGAGCCCGAGTCAGCACGTCTGTTTCGACATCCCATCCTCCAGAGCCTCGTATTACATAAGCTAGCAAGCTCTGCAGTGTCTAAAGCCTCCTTCCCCACCGCCTGTCTCTTCATCTCGCTCTCCAGGTAACTAGCTGAGCATATCCAGTGAGTCAGGTAGCTGCTCTGTATGCCATGCGCTAGAAAGTTCCCTTGGAGACTGGTTCGGTACAAGCGCCCTATTGTTATGACTTCACCTCACACGAAACCAATTTATCAGTTTGTGGGAACGAAGGAAAAGTACTATCAGACTCTCAGAAGCATTATGCCAAAGCTGAAGCTAGAGCAGCTGTCAGCTCACAAAATGCAAGCAAGACCGTTTCCTCGACAATGTAGGGAAAGGGGGAACATGGAGGAGTGGGGACTCCAAACTCAGCTCAATTAGTACTAGACGGAAGGGTCAGCCCAAAGTCCAGGGGTTTAGTCTTTCCTTGGTACCACTGGGAGTTTAACTCCAAGATTCTGTAGGTAGCATAACTGATGGTTTGGAGCCCCTTGTCTAAAATGATAGAATGCTTGAATATCACCAATGTATAGCTCCCTATATATTATGTCACCTGTAGATTACTTACAATACCTAATGTAATACAGATGCTACTAACTAGTTGCTATGCTGTATTATTTATGGAATAAGGACAAGAAAAAAGTCTGCAGATGCTCAATACAGATGCAGTCATTGTAAATGTAAATTACACTTCCCATTAAATGATTGGTTGGCTGCGCAGGAGTGGGTGGCTGACTGTACTGTCAAGGTGATTAACTGGGGAAAAAAAACTAATAATTAAACCAGTCCTTGTTGGCAAATGAAACTTAACCAGTTAAAGGCACCAATAAGTAAGATGAGTTTTAGACGTCCCATATCCAAATATATCATGGTACAAATTGTTGATAGCATTAGGAATAAACAGAAAACAGCTAAGTGCAGTGGTCTGAATAAGAATATCCCTCTCAATAGATGCATTTAAATACTTAGTCGTTAGGGAGTGGAGATCTTTGATACGGTGAGAAGGACTAGGAGGTGTGGCACTGCTGGAGGAAGTGTGTCACTTGGAGTGGGCTTTGAGGTTTAAAAAGCCCATGCCAGGCCTAGTTTCCTTCCCCCTCCCCTCTCTCTGCCTGCATTAGGATGTAGCTTTCAGCTACTACTCCAGTGCCTTTTGTGCCGCCATGTTCCCTGCCATGATGATAATGGACTGAACCTCTGAAAGTGTAAGCCAGTCCCCAGTTAAACGTTTTCTTTTTCATAAGAACTGCCATGGTCATTATGTCTCTTTACAGCAATAGATCAGTGGCTAGAACACTAAACCTGGTGGCACATGTCTGTAATCCCAGCTACTTGGGTATCTGAGGCAGGAGGATCACAAGCACAAGGTCTGCCAAGGTTCAAGACCAGCCTCTGTAACTTAGGAAGACCCAGTCTGAATGATAAAATAATAATAAACCAAGAAGTGGGTTGGAAATATGGCTCAATCAGTAGCAGACCTTGTTTATATAAGGCCCTGGGTTCCATCCTTGGCACAGCAGCAACAACAAAAAGAACTAACAGAATCTGGACTGAAAGGTGATTGGGCACATCCATAATCCCAGTGCTTTAGAAACTGAGGCAAAAGGTCTGCCTGGGATACCTATAGCAAGACACTGTCTCAAAAAACCAATGGAGAAAAATAAAAAGAAAGTCTTAAGCTGTTCAGAGACAAGAAAAGGTTACTATACATGCTGCCCTTTATTCTCTCCTTGTCTGACATTATTTTAAATGCAAGAAATGTAGGTTTCAAATATGTTTTAGCAAACAAGAAAGCAAGAGTAGGTTTTTTTTTCCTTAGGAGCATCATTTATAACAAGATCACTGCTGAGAGAGAGTAGACGGGAGACCCTAAAATTGGAAGAAGATGTTGTTCGGCTGTGGGAGGATGGGCATGGGGCAGAGGATCATCCCCTTGTGGCCTCTGAAGGAGTTCCCACAACACCTCCCCGTTTTCTCTAAATAAGAGAATTCTAAGCCTAATACAAAACTATATACAATAAGAACAAATATCAAGTATTGTCCAGGGAAAAGAAGAGGCAAAAAAACATACATAAAAATTAGAATTACAACCAGCATGAACAACATGAAACAAGAAACATATACTAAATGTTTCAATAGTTATCCTATCCTAAGGAATCTAAGTCTTATATTAAAAATGGAGTATCTGGCAGACCATTTTCAGAGGCAGGAAAATTTGAAAAACTGTCTTAACCTGTCTTGGCAAGGTTTGGCAGTCTTTTTGCTTGTATCCTGCTTGTCTAGTTTGGACACCATGCATAGCTCCATTGGTAGAACATGAGACACTTAATCTCAGGGTTGTAGGTTCAAGCCCCACATGGGCACCAATTTGTTGTTGTATCAAAGAGTTCCACAATAACCTGGAATGGAGTATAACAAAAGTTTATTTATTTGGGGATAAATTCACAGTAAGGGTATCAGTCCATAGTCTCCTGCATGGCCTGGAATCTAGAACCGAATCCAGCAGCAAAGCACATGCTTTTCATCTGCATTTATAGTACATGAGACCACGCCCAAAGTGGGCTGGTATCTTGAAGGCTATTGGCTGAAGGAGCTCCCACAACAAGCTATCACCTCACAGCTGGTGGAATGGCTACAGTCCCAGAGAGGGACAGCTCCAGATGTCACCATGCACCTGGAGCAACTGCACCTGCCATGCATGCACCATATTTGAAATGACTAACATTTGGAGTTTTGTTACAGAGTTAAATGATCCTATGTGTATCATAGGACCTGGTAACTCCAGGCACAGGTAATTGCCAAGGTTGAACAAATCATTTTAACAAAGGCCTCATGTGCAAACTCACATAGCAATACTAACCACAATAGCCTCAAACTAAGGATGCTATAGATATCCATCAAGATGAAGCTGGATAATAGAATGTTATTCTGTAATACAAAGCAATTAACCACTGGTATCCACAAAAGTAGCTAGTTGCTGTCCTATTGTTACTTTGTCTGTTTGTTGTCAGCCTTTATATAATCTAAAGTTCCCTGGAGAAAGTCCTCACCTCAAATGAGAGAATGCCTCCACAAGATTGGCTTGTAGGGCATTTTCTTGATTAATATTAGAAGTGAGAAGGTTCAGCCCACTATGGGTGGTCCCACCCCTGAGTGGATAGTCCTGGGTTATATAAGAAAGTGAAAACAACACGAGAAGCAATCCATTAAGCAGTGTTTCTCTGTGGTCTCTGCCTCCAGTTCCTGCCTCACCTTTCCTCTGCACTCTGTGACCTGGGATGGACAAGCTGAAATAGACCCTTCCCTCCCAAATCTGTTTGGGGACAGTATTTTATCACAAAGGTAGAAAGCAACTAAGATGGTCACAAGGAGAATACGCTGCATTACAGCATTTGTATGAGGTCCTGGTCACACAACTACAGCGATGGAGTTAGGTTGACTAGACAGTTACAAATGAGCTTTCTGGGAAGACGGAGATGTCTCACATCACTTCTGGGTGGTTATTATACAGATGTATGCAATACTTAAAATTCATCAAAGTGAACACTCCTGACACTTAAATCTTACTCTGTGTGAACTATATTTTAATTTAAAAATGTGTTTGTTTTAAAAACTTACATGTGGTGAGGAATCTTAATTATAAACTTGACTGGATCTGGAATCGATGAAGAGATACCCGTCATATCTGCATACCTCTGAACACCTCTGAGGGATTCTCTCCATCAGGCTGTCTAAGCCGGAAGATGCACTCTGAATGTGGGTAGCACCTTCCATGGCAGTCATGTAGGAGGCCCAAGGGGGGAAAGCTTTGCTTTTTGCCTCATTGCCTCCATTTTTCCTTGCTGAGGTCATCACTGGGTGGCTGTTGTCAGTTGCTAGGGTACTGTTACTTCCTTTCACCCGTGTCAGAACCACCTTCTTCAGCCTTCCCCTGTAGACTGAAGAGCAACGGCTCCAGGAAGCTCAGGTCAGGGCCAGCTTGGAGCTGCTGAGGCATCCCACCAGGTTCTCAGCCTCCTCAGAGTGAAGGCAGCCTATTGTGGCACTGCTCAAAACTATACCATAGAAGTCTATCTAACGAAGCTTTTTAAAATATAAATCCTTTCTACCATTTCTGGTCCTCTAGAGTAATGGTTCTCAACCTTCCTAATGCTGCTGCCCTTTAATACAGTTCTTCATGTTGTGGTGATTCCCAATCATAAAATTACTTTTGTGATCATGGAATCTCCTCTGCCAGGTAAGTATCATAAAATTATTTTCACTGCTATTTCATACCTGTCATCTTTCTACTGTTACAATTGTAATGTAAATATTTTTGGAGATAGATGTTTGCCCAAGGAGTCACAACCTACAGGTTGAGAATCATTGCTCTAGAGAATCCTGAATAATACCATGCTATACCTTAATAGCCACAGCCTCATACCATATGCAAAGCACATTCAAAACCAATCATCCGTTAATGTATGAGCTGGCACTTTAAAACCTCCACCATGAAGATGTACAAATAAATCACCATAACCTCAGGTGAGGCCTGGTCCTCTCAAGTATCACACCAAAGGCACTAGTGAAAATAAAAAAATAAACTGAGCACCGTAATGTGTTCAATGTTGTACTTGAATTGACATCATCAATAAAGTAAAGAGATGCCAGAAAGATGGCTCAGCTGGTAAAGCGACTTTCTGTCAAATCTGTCAACATGAGTGGTGCAGGAGAATTGTCTGTATTCTGTCAGTCATGTTTTAAATAAACGCTGATTGGCCAGACAGGAAGTATAGGTGGGTCAACCAGACGGGAAGTATAGACGGGACGATGAGAATAGAATTATGGGAAGGAGGAAGCACATTCCTCCCATTCCTGTCCAGACCACCCAAGAGGCAAGATATGAGCTGCCCCGGGAGAAAGGTACTGAGCCTTTGTAGCCTATGTAGCATGAAGCCCCCATTTTAAAATCTAGGAGCAATGCATAGGGTCTGTTTCCCCCACATCCTTGCAAACAGTAGCCATAACACAGTTAACCTCCAGGGAATCAGTGCAGGATGGCTTGCCTGGTTAGAAGGGTCCTACAGAAGCTGGAATCTGTGCTACTCGGGTCCCTTATGTAANATGTAGCATGAAGCCCCCATTTTAAAATCTAGGAGCAATGCATAGGGTCTGTTTCCCCCACATCCTTGCAAACAGTAGCCATAACACAGTTAACCTCCAGGGAATCAGTGCAGGATGGCTTGCCTGGTTAGAAGGGTCCTACAGAAGCTGGAATCTGTGCTACTCGGGTCCCTTATGTAAAGTTGTCTACCTTTAGTATTTCTTACCTATGTTAGCCATCTAACCCAATGATAAAAGAAACTAAACATTTTTAAGTAGGCAGCAGATTTATTTGGTTTTCTTGCTGTTCGCACTTCTGGAGACTGAATCTAGGGCCTTGTGCATGCTAAGCAAGGGCTCTACCACTGAACCATTTCCCAGCCCTGGGCAAAGAAGTCATATAGATGATGGGTAGGCAAATAAAAAGATGGTTAGTATCATCAGTCACTAGGGAAGTGCAAATGTAAATCACAACAAGCTCTTGTGTGGTTCCCCACAGGACAGCTGAAATACTAAAGGTAGACAACATTACATAAGGGACCCGAGTAGCACAGATTCCAGCTTCTGTAGGACCCTTCTAACCAGGCAAGCCATCCTGCACTGATTCCCTGGAGGTTAACTGTGTTATGGCTACTGTTTGCAAGGATGTGGGGGAAACAGACCCTATGCATTGCTCCTAGATTTTAAAATGGGGGCTTCATGCTACATGAAAGACCATGTGCCAGATGATCCCAGGTACATGAAATGTCCAGAATAGCCTAACAATCCTACTTTGAAACACCAGATAAAAAAGATTGACGGTTGTCATGGCTGATAAAGAGGTCAGTGGAGAGGGTGTTGTTGCTGGGCAAGGGACTCCTTTGTGGAATGGCAAAGCACTCTCAGTTAGGCAGTGGTGGCATTCTACAACTGTGTGAATATGCTAAAATCATTTCAATGCATGCTTCAAGGGGGCTGATTTTATATTAAGGAAATTATACCTCAATAACGCCATGGTTTGGGTTTTGTTTGTTTGCTTCTTGCTTTTAATGAATGGATCAGAGAGGATGCGAGAGTGGGTATTGCGGTCTTGAATCAAGGTTTGAAGTTGACTACCATGGGCATGTAATGAGATCATGGGACAGTGAGGAGGCCCTGGATGAGATACAACAGCCCAACATGGTAATGGCACCCATCTGCACTGCTAGGCACATTCCCTTGTAGTCTTCAGGAGATAGTCCCCCACTGTGGGGGTGGCAGCTTCCTGCTCGCACCCCATGAGCTCCAGTTTCCAAGCCCCGAAAGATGAAAGCTGCAGACTTGGCTCACTCCTTCTCAAGTAGAATTTCTGCAACAAAATTGTCTACTAAACCTGCAGCCTAAGCACCAGGCAGGAGAAAGAATACAAAGAGAAAGGAAGACAGTTTCCTAGTAATTAACTTTGAATCATTCACAACCTGTTAGACACTATCCCCCCCCTTCTGATCGAGAAGATTACATTTCCATTTCTCCCCCAAGTCCTAAATACCTTTGCTGTCTGGGCTGTATTTTTGCCTAACAGCTCTGATTTCACTTTCCTGGGAGCCATGGGCACTGGAGTTTGAGCCCAGGGCCAAGTGCATACTTGGCCAAACTTTCCCCCAAGCCATTAACAAACTCATCCCCTATCCACACCTGAACTGCTCAAAGGGACTGCTTCAAACTCCCATCCATTGGTTCCCCACCAGGGCCTGCTCATTTTAGGGTAGGGGGGTCTTTAAATTTCTGCAGGTTGCCTAGTTTCAACCAACTGAAGGAAAGAGGGATTGTACTGACCAAAGGAACTAAACCTTGAGAAGACTAATACATGGCTGTCTTTGGGACAATGAATTCAGGGACTGGGGCAATCCCGGTTTGCGCCGGATGCACCAGCCTTCCCCACCTCTCTCAACACACCACTCCTTCCTCTTTTATCCATCAGGTTGGAAGCATGGCATTCAGCGGTGGCCTGGCTCATGTTTTATCCCACAAAGTCTTGAGGATGCCCCTCATTTTCTTGTCTGTAAGGTTGTGTTATTGCTGATTGCTGATGGTCAGAGGACCTGGGCACATTGCGATTGCTGAAACCCATAAAAATCAGGTTGTTGGGAAAGGGACAGAAAGAATTCCCTTACACTAAAGAAATAATGCTCTCAATTAGAAAGGAGTTCCAGGCTAGCAGGGCACAAACTTAGCATAAGCGTCCCTCAACCTGGCTGAAGAAATTCCTGTCCTTCCAGGAGAGTCTGCAGTCATATCACTTAGACACTGTGATAGTGGACTGAGTTTTCTTGTCAACAAATTAGAACAATATTTCAAGGAATGAGGCCTTTCTTCATAGACAATAACAAACCCTCCAGCCTGGCATGGAGGCTTGTACTTCTGGTACCAGCTTCTGGACAGTAAAAGCAGGATACTTACATGAGCCCAAGAGTTCAAGGCCAGGGCTAGCAACGTAGCTCAGTGGATAGAGGAACAAGCCTAAGGACTCCAACCACCCCATGGTTCAATCTGCAAACCTGAGATACAAACATTAAAAACTTAAGGCCTGTGTCCAAAACCTTTGTGACAAAGGCCTCTGTCTGAACCTCTGTGGATGTAATACAGATAGTAATACTGCTCAAGGATTTCTGGGTTAGTCCACTGTACCAAGTACTGAAAATGAGTTGTATAGTTGAGCGTTCCTCAACCCCAATGTGTACTAGAATCACCAGGGAGGTTTTAAAACTTAGTTATGCATGTGTTTTACCCGCTGGACTCTGCCCTCCGTTGGTCTACAGGAAGTCCCACCTAGGTACAGTTCTTAAAGCCCCGGTAGCTTCAATGTGTAATTAGGGCTAGGAATCACCAGGCTTACACGTCTGCCTTCACCCAGTACCCGTGGGGAATTCCATAGCTGTTTGCGCCCCATCCCCTCTTCTGGACCATAGTCCTTGCCACTCAACAACCTGCTGTGTATATCTCTGCTCATGGGCCTCAAACCCAAATGCATAAGACAAAACCCAGTCTCCCAGCACACCTTGCAGGCCAAGGGGAGATCTGAAAACTTTTCCAGGATAGAGATTCTGGATGCAGAATTCATCCTGCCTTCTACTCCATCCCCAACTCATAGCAACCACAAACTCGTAGCACTCTTCCTACCTCGGGCTCCTGAGTGCTAACATGACAGGCGTGAGAGGCCCCCGTCACAGCTAGAATCATCCTCGGTCTATAAG
Organism: Bramus lutescens; assembly: GCA_001685075.1. Taxonomy (NCBI): domain Eukaryota; kingdom Metazoa; phylum Chordata; class Mammalia; order Rodentia; family Cricetidae; genus Bramus; species Bramus lutescens. The sequence continues at coordinate 896,859 of LOEQ01001813.1, forward strand.
TGAAGAGTAGAGGCCAGTGAAGAGACTTTGTGGGATGAAGGTAAAGTTCAGGATTCAAAGTTAAAGAACTGAGGGAGGGGTGGAGATAGCTCAACTGGTAAGTTATTTGTCCCTGAGTTCAATCCCCAGAAGCCACACAAAAAGAAAGCCAGGCAGAACACTGCACATGTGTAATCCCAGTGCTGGGATGGCCGAGACAGGCAGATGCTTGGAACTGACTGGCCAGCCAGCCTATGCTACTGGGGCAAGGGCCAAACCACTGAGAGTGGTTTCCTGATGGTGCCTTGGACCACCAGGCAAAGAAATAGCTTTTAAGTGAAGGGCTTTTTCCATCACACCCCAGACTCTCCAGAAGTGGTCAATAAATGACAGTTGAAAGAAATGGCGTAGAAGAGGGTTTGGTCTCCTCAGTGCTGAGAGGACGGCAGAGGACATGAAGACATTAGTGGCTGCTCTTGTGTGGGGGAAGTTGAGGAGTCTTCAGTCACACCAGCCCTCTCTTATTTCCGGCTCTCTTCCAGTGAACTCCTACTTGGAGCTGTGGGGTTTGCTGTTTTCTTTGCCTGGAGCACTTTCCTCCAGGTGTTCCATACAACCTGCTAGGTCATTCTCACATCCTTCCCCAAACACTATCTTCATCCTTTTCATCTCCTGCTAGCTTTATAACATTGTAATAAATGCCTGTGAAAAACAGCTTACAAAGGAGAAAGGTTTGTCTGTGCCCTTGGTGCCTTTGGTCTGTGGCAAGGCTGAACACCACGGCAGAGAGTACACGGTGAAGCTTAGCTGGTCACCTGATGGTTGCTAGGAAGTAAAGAGAGAGAAGAGGAAGACTTGAGTTCTTAATATCCCCCCCCAACACATATTCCTCAGTGACCTCACTTTCTTCTACCAGGCCCTACTTCTTCCAGGTTCTAGAAGCTCCAAATAGTGTCATGAGCTGGAGATCAAGCTTTTAACACATGAGCTTCATGGGGAAGGTCAGATTTAAAGTGTCATGTCCTCCCTCCTGGTTTTACTTTCCTCCCTCCAGGTAGCACTGGCTTATCTGGTCTATAGCTGGCCATCCTCAGGCCTCAGCATCTACAGATCCAACCAGCCGTGGACTGAGAATGTTTGGTTTAATTGCCTCTGTTCTGAATATGTAAGTCTTTTGTCCTGTCATTCCTCAAACAATGTAGTAAAACAACTATTTATGCAGCATCTATATCACACTAACCATTATAAATAATCTGGAGATGATTTAAATAATAAACATATATGCAAATGTAATGTCATTTTACAGAAGGAACTTGAATATTCATGGATTTGGGTATCCAGAGACCTGGAAGCACTCCTCTCAGATGAAAGGGATGATTGGCTATTCCTTAAAAACCCAGTCTATTAACTGATTTCCCCCTTGCCACAACCTCTGTGCAAACAGCACAGCGTACATTACGCAGCACAAAAGCTTAGGGTAGTTAGAAATCACATCCTAGCTCCACAGGTCACAGCCCAGAAGGGCTCCAAGAGTCCAGTAATGTACTTGTTTACCAGATGGAGGCCACACAAATCTTAGCGGTGATATCCCTTGACAAGTCTCTAAGCCGGCTCGGGACCCTGGCCATCTTTCCTGCGTAGAGACACATCTCGCATCAGGTGATCTGGCAGAGGGAACGGGCATGCACAGGAGGTAGGCATGTGGGTGGCCAGCTCCCAGGAGGCTGTCTTGCTGGGTATGCACAGGAGGTAGGCACGTGGGTGGCCAGCTCCCGGGAGGCTGTCTTGCAAAGTCCCATGTGGATGCCGTGCAGATCCTACTGTGGGAATGGGCCTTCGCCAAGTGGGAATTGGAGTTGGCAGGGAGCCTGGGCTGTCCCCACAGCCGCACGACTTGTAGCCGAAGTCTTTCTTAGACATCCGGGCTCAGCGGTGCTGCAACTGTCCAAGAGCCATCTCTGAGGGGGAGAGAAAAGCATGCATGCATAAGCATACCTAGTCATGTTTTACTTTGTACTCATATCAAGTATATGTATCATACAACTTAGAAGCAATTACTAAGTATAAGCTACTTTTCATCTTTGATTACACTAAGCCAGTGAATTCTTACAGGATGTTGTCCCTGGGTTTCGCTGAACTAATGCATCTGCAGCTGTGTTATCCAATCTCCTATTACTATGACAAATGCCTGACTGAGCAATTAAGTAAGAAGAGGGCTTGTTTTGACTCCAAATGCAGAAGGGGCTGGAGAGATGGCTCTGAGGTTAAGAGCACAGACTGCTCTTCCAGAGGTCCTGAGT
>LOEQ01001813.1:913993-924434 GCA_001685075.1 Bramus lutescens
CTCATCCACTGTTGAGGCAGGCAGATCTTCCTTCTGCTTCTGGCCTGAGCTCTCTTTCCTTTCAGTCTCTCTCCCAAAGAGGTAGCTGCTGCCTTGGGTCCTCTCCTCTCCCCCACCCCTGCTCTCCTCCCACCCCCCTTCTCCCCTTTTTCCTTATCCCTCCATAACCCACTAAATAAATACCCACTTACTCTGTATGCCATGCCTACCCACCTCTGTCTCTCACCTCCCATGTGGCTCCCTGCCTGGGATCTGCTGCCTGCCGTGACTTGGGGACCTATAGCATGGTCTCATGGCCTCTGCCTGCTGCCTTCACTTGGGAACCTACAGCATTTCTGCCGCTGCGCCCCTCAGGGAACGGCAGCATTTTACTTAAACCATAACATTGGTGCCTGAGACTTGGGAGGCTCTCCCACTCCTCCTCCAGGGCTGGGATCTGGAACCAGGTATTTTTCCCACAACAACCACATGTTCTGTCTGCCTGAACACCGACCTCTACACACACCAGCAACTTAGGTGGTGAGTTTTCCCCTTCCAGCCCCCAACCACAGCCATCATAGTTATGGTTGAGTCCTTCACTGCTTTCCATAGCTAAAAATGTGATCAGACAACCCAGGGTTGGTTCTCCCGTGCTAGAACTGCACATACTCTGCTGTGCATTTGATTTGGGGGTCCAGGGTTCCTTGGATTTTTCTTTTTCCTTACTTTTTCTTTTCTTTTCTTTTGGACCACTCGTAAGTGGTCCCCACCATGAGAGACTGCTCGGAGTGGCCTCTAAGCCTCTCTGGCTTCTGAGTCACCTGGACCTGAGCCAGTCAGGCTTTAACACCCCACCTGTAGAGAAAGGATGCTCTTCTATAGGCCCTGTGGTGTTTTTCGTGGGTTTTCACATTTTCAGCTATGGAATAAACCCTCAAACTATGCTCTGCTTGTGTCCCACTGGCTCTGCTTTTCCTCAAACTGTCCCTGCCACCGCTGCCAACAAGATTGGTTGGATCCGTGAGGCAGCTATTTTCAATTCCAGGTTTTGCTCCCCACCACAGTTTGTGGCATGGCGGCTCAGCAACAGGGCGGATCTTTTACTCTGCATGGTGTGCCTACCTGTCTCAGTCTCTCACCTGCCACATTGCTCCCTGTCTGGGATCTGCTACCTGCCACTACTCGGGGACCTATGGCGTGGTCTCATGATCCGCTGGCCACTGCCACCACTGGGGAACCTACAGCATTTCTGCCTCTGTGCCCCTCGGGGAACCACAGGGTCTTATTTTTACCTTAACACCCCTGCCTGGAAATCTTATAAACAAGGAAAAAAGTAACTCACAAGAGAGGTAGGATCCATCCCTAGACAAGCTTATTACAGCAGATCAAGAACTAATTGAAAAATAATACAACCTGGACTCACTGCACATTTTCTCTCCTGATCTCTTCTAAAATTCATTTTCCACCCCCCCCCACAAGCTCTGAGCTTCTGTTCCTTCCTGGAGCTCATGATGCTATAGGAACTTCTAAACGTTCCTTGAGTCTCACATTGGATGACAACCTTGTAATTGTATGTATAATTTCCATATGTTCATCTATTGTTTATTTCCCGATTTATCAGAGAGCAGACATTTTTTTTTCTTCCATACTGCTTAGTTTTCTCATTGCTGAAAAGGGACGTAGTCCATTCCAATGTGGGCAAGAGTGAGGCGCTTGTCACTGTCACATTGCTTCCACCGTCAGGAGGCAAAGCAGGATGAATGCCAGTATTCAACTTGCTTTTTCCTTTTGATTCAGTGTGAGCCCCCAGCTCATGGGATGGTGCTGCCCATCTTTAAGGTGGGTCTTCCATCCTCAGTTAAACCTCCCTGGAAACATCCTCATAGATAGACTCAGAGGTGGGTTACCATGGTGATTCTAAAATCAGTCACTCATTAATGGAGATGAAGCAGCACATCTCTCCTCCATATGCCTTGCCTAAAGCGTAAAGGAGGTTGTTGAGAACTTGGATGATTACCCTGCCCCATCTTAGATCTTCTAAAATCTGTGCCCTCACAGTAAGCAACTGAAATCCAGTCACCTAATCTCGAAACTCTGAAGTCACCCCGAACGCTTCCCTTTCCATAGGCTGTGATGCCTCTCGGCTTTTGCCTCCTACACACCACTCCCTCCATGCCACTGCATGCCATCTCCCCCACCACCACCATCTTATTCCCGCACCCACAATAGTCTGCTTTATTTATTCTTTAAAAAATTAGTTTTAATTTCATGAACCATGAACACAGTATCATTTTAAAAACATTAACAATATAGGTAATCAAAAATTCTAGATTTAATGGTGGTAGTCTTTGAGCACATTCCAGATGTTTTCTATGAATATCTATTTTAAAAGTTTAGGTCTTGTATGTGCTTTCCCCGCCTCCCAACATAAATGATGCCATGTATGGTTTTTTTTCTCTTTCTGTTTTTGCTTAGCAAATGTATCATGGACATTTCCCATGGTAGTGTGAACTGACCTCATTTGGTCTGCTAGGTAGCATTTCCTGGTGTGACAAACTCCCTCTGAAAGAGTCTTGTTTCCCATTTCCCATTTCCTGGAATTCCTGCCTTGTGTAATCCTCTCTGGGTGTGTCTGTGAGGGTGTTTCCGGAATAAATTAGCATTTGAATCAGTATACTGAGTAAGGAAGATCCACCCTCAGCAATGTGGGCAGCATCCTCCCAAAGCTTTGAGGGTTTGGATGGAACAAAAAGGCAGAGGAAGGGCAAACCTGTTCCTCTGTTCTTGAATTGAGATGCTCAATGCTTTTCATTTTCAAATGAAAGCAGGTTTGGTCTGTAAAAATAATTCTGGGAGGCAGAGGTAGGTGGGATCGTATGTTTGAGGCCAACTTGAGCTACATAGCAAAATTTTACCTCAAAGAAATAGAATACTCAAGAAAATATTAGTGCTCAATATTTGTAAGATTCTTATTCCAAGCACCAAAAATAAGGAGCAAAAGGAGGAAGAAGACAAAATAACTGAAGAGCTGGGCAATGGTTTAATTAATAACGAGCTAAATGGGCCAAAGAAGCACAAAGACCTCAATCTGGGTCTCCACCTCCCATGTAATCTCAGCTGTGGGGAGGCAGGGACAGATGGATCCCTGGGGCTCACAGGCTAGCCAGAACAATTAGCCAATGAGCTCCAGGCTCAGTGAGAGACCTTGACTCTCAAACATCCAACATCACCTGCCATTCTCCACACAAATGCACCCACACACATGATCATGAACACACATATACCACACACATATCAACACACACATTTTTAAAAACAAAATCTTGAGCAATGAAGCATGATAGCACACACTTTTAATCCCAGAATTTAGGAGACTGGAAGACTGAGAGTTCAGGGCTACTCTTGTCTATTGAAATAGTAATGAAACACCATTTCAAAGACAGGGAAAGAGATCAAGGGAGAGAAGAAAATATTTTAAAAGTGTAGATTAATTACACTTGTCTAACATGATATGAAAAATTTATAGGAATGGACACAGACATACACTGAGGTGAAGATCAAGCAAAGACAGAGGGAAAAGACAACTATTAAAAGCCAATGAATAGGCCTCAGATGATACCGACCTTGACATATCTTTGTTGGAAGGAGTGCACCAGAGATGACTACCAAGACCCAGATTATGGTCAGTTGAAAGTCTGTATTCCAGATGACTGGGACTATACTTAGGTACTCAGGTCCTAAGTATAATGTAGCACAAAGTGTCCAGAGCACAGCGTGTTTGAAGGCGGAAACCATATCCTGGCTGTTATACCCAGTCCGTGGGGACCCCAAAAGACCACTGGGAGACCTACTCACCAAATTGCAAAAGCAAGGTTTATTGTGTGTACAATTACAAGCCAGCAGGGACCTCGTCAAAGAAACTGACAGCACCAGCAGTAGCAAGAGGAGGTACCCCACTCTTCTAGAGGCCATTATTTCAAGGCAAAAACTAGAGAAGTTACATTAGCAGGGCGTGGGGTTGCCGGTTCAATCCTGATTGGCTCGTATCTAGGGACTTTACAGAAATTTTACTTTCTAATCTCACCCGTTGCTGACCTTCAGATGGGGACATACTGTACTCTCCAGATGGCTACCCTGTTACTTTTGCCCTAGCCATTTCTGAGGACAGGAATGTAGCTTACACAGACACAAGATGGAGGTGGAGGACAAAATGGAGGAACTTTTGTTCTTCACTGGCAACTCACTCCATGGCTGCAGGAGGTGCTATGTGTAAGCAAGCAATTTGACAGAAGCTGTGATAAGCAGTTAGTTGGAGAGACTTCTGCACAATCAGGAAGTTTAACAGAAGCTAAAATAACTCAACTGGGCATCTTGATCTTTGGTTCCTAGATCAAGGAACACAATTATACAGTTAGATAATTTTTCCTAGGATTCTCCATCAAGGAGATCAATTCTAGTTAAATCTAAAATGACTTCAGCAAGAATACAAGATGGAGGAACCTCAGCACTGTCTTGCCCTGTCACATTCCCCACTGACTCTCTAGGCATGAGTCAAATTGCTGACTTGTCCTATTCTAGGAAGGCAAAGTTGGTTCCAGAGACCAGTAGCTTAGCTGGTCATGCAGTTGATGATGCAAGATGCCACGATTAGCCTGATCAGAATAAGAATCAAAGGTCTGCCTAATGCTGACATCATCAGCCATGGGGACCAAGTTAAAAAAATTGATAGCATTTATTTATGTCTTTTTTTTTTGAGGGTTTCTCTGACTGTGACAAGGTTTTCCCTAATTAAAATTGATTGGTTGACATGAAAACAGCAAGTTTCTCCTAAAGCCATGCAAAGTCCTCCCTGCTTCATAAAAGGAAGTCTAGCCTCCTCCAGTTCTGTAGGACTAACTCAAGAGAATCAACTTGACTCTCCAGCCTGTAAACAGAATTCTCCAAGTGGCCTAGGTCTAAGTTTAGTGGGAACTAAGTCCACTAAAGTTTTTATTCCCCAACAATCAAGACCAAGGTGCCTATGGCTGTTTTACAGACTTTTCTGCCACTACTTAGGATCAGGACTAGAATTGGGGCCTGTTTGACCTTCATTAACATCGAGTCAAGGTCAATATCTTAGTTAAGGTTTCCATTACTGGGATGAAACAGCATGGCCAAAAAGCAAATTTGGGAGGAAAGGTTTCATTTGGCTTTCTCTTCCACATCACTGTTCATCATTGAAAAAAGTCAGGATAAAAACTTAAACAGGGCAGGAACCTGGCTGCAAGAGTTTGATTTAGAAGCCATGGAGGATTTCTGCTTACTGATTTGTTCCTCATGGTTTTCTCAGCCTGCTTTCTTATAGAACCCAGGACCATCAGCCTAGTGCTGACAAGACCCACAATGGCCTGGGCCCTCTCCCATCAATCACTAATTAAGAAAATACCCTACAGGCTTGCTTACTACTAGATCTTACCGAGGCATTTTTTTAAATTGAGGTTTCCTCCTCTCCGATGACCTCAGTTTGTATCAAGGTGACATAAAACTATCCAGCACAGTCAATATGAACTCTCCCCTCCTTTCCACTATAGACATATACCTGGGGGATAGCATTGACCAATATACAAAGAGTGGGAATATGATTTCCCATTGAGTTGGAGGAGGCACATTTAGTCAAACCATTTATTGGTACAAGCAAGCCAGGTAATTTGAGGACAAGATGCAGGTGCCTTGACCTTGGGAGAGCACATAAAATATTGTAATCCCTGAATGACTTGTAATAGCCAGTCTTTTACATAACCTGATTTACTGACCTCTGCCCCTTTCCTAGACCCATATTGTTTCACCCCTGGAAGGGACATGAGAGCAGAAGTCCGCCCAAAAGATAGAGTTTCCCATCCCTGATTTTTCTGGATTGCTATGTCCAGGTTTGGGCTGATAGAAATTGAGTATTTGGAGTTAGTAAATTCTGGTTGGTCTTATCTTAAAGGGGGTCTAAGATCAAAATGATGATCCATCTATCACTGTGCTTAGTGGCTCTTTTCAAGGGGTGACACCAGCTACTTTGACAGTAGTTGGGGTGGGGAGGATGGCTGGGTAGCCACTTTATACAAACCAAGTCTCCTGGCTGGACCTGGTGGGCAAGGTTCAGAGGTGGAAATGGCAGGATTCCCTTCCCGGTCCAGTCCGTGGCCTGGGGAGCTTCCTGAGAAGCCAGTAAAGACTTGAGAAGGGAATATCTCAGAGTTTGGGGAGGATGGGAGATGGTTTCCAAACTTCATCCCAAAAGGAGTAAGCCCTTCCTTGTAAGGAGAACATGGGACCCAGAACACGGCAACGGGGAAGAGGTTGGCCCATTTATTTGCCAGTTTTCAGCACCAATTTGGTCAGTCTCTTTGAGAGTTACATTTATCCTTCCTAGGTAGGATAAACCTAGAGCTCTGTGGTCTATGTGTGCACTATGTAATTTCCACTTAGGGTGCAATAACTTTATCAGATTTTTGAGACACTTTGGCTGTGAAGGCTGAGCCATTGCCAGACCCCCACAGCTAGGGACAGTCCAAACCCCGGGATTATTTCCTGAAGTTTCTTAGTAACTACTGGAGCTGTCTCTGTTCATGTGGGGTAGGCCTCCAACCATCCTGAGGTGTCCTCAAACAAAGGCAAGAGTTTTTAGCCAAAAAATAGTAGTTCATTTTTCAGTAAAGTCCAGCTCCCCATGTTCATCCCCCCAGACCCATTTCCTCAAGCCTAGATCCCTTGTGGGATCTTTCTTCCCACTTTGGGGTTTACCTGAGCACAGGTGGTACATCTAAAAATGGTGCTCTTAATCAGGCTTTCCAAATTTGGAACATAATACAGAAGTAAAGTCATTCTTCTGTCCCCTAGGTGGGTGGCTTGGTGAAAATCTATAACCAATTGGCTTCCCAGACTCCCTGGAGGGATGGGTCTGTCCTCTGGCAGCATCCACCACCCACTGTGTATCCTGTCTGGCTAGTTCTTGCTTCACCCCAGAGGGCATTCCTCTGTTCCAGGTGGTCCAGTAAACTGGGCTGGAAATGACCTAGGTTTAAGTCTATTTGGGAACTTCTTTGACAGGGTACCAAAATGTGGAGGGGCACCACCGGTTCTAGGGCCATTCCCCAGGTGACCAAGTCAGTCAGTCTGTTGCCTCTGCCTCCTGGGGAATCTCCTTTTTGGTGTCCTTTGCAATGGACAATGACCACCCTCTTGGGTATCCAGATAGCTCCCCAAAGGGATATTATTTCTTCCCTACTTTTGATTTCTTTTCCTGCAGAGGTTAGCAATCCTCTTTCCCTGTGTAGAGTCCCATGGGCATGGGCCATGGAAAAAGCATATCAGCTATCAGTGTATACAGTGATAACCTTGTCTTTTCCCCAGTGGAGACCCTGAGGTTGAACTGAGGTTCTTCTGTCTCCCGGTAGCCTTACCACCACTGCCTCTGCAAACCTGATCTCATCTTAGAGAAACTGCTCCCATCTGACAACAACATCTCATTTGGTGTCAACAACAGTATGTCCAGTCAGACCAGAGAGACTGGATCAGTTAGTCACCTCAAGACAGTCACTCTGGGGACCTACAGGACCATTGTCTGACAGGAGACTGGCAGGATTAAGCCTGACTTCTTGTGGAAACAAATGCTGATCAAGAAACCCGTCTTAGTACTGGGTTACCTAGGTATTGGACACCCATCTCTCGGATGCTCCCCTCAAGAATGTCTCAGCAGAGTGTGGGGCTTTCAGGAACAATTCTTGCCCTAAAGTTAATTCATCAGCTTCTTTTACCAGCAGAATGGTGGCAGCTATGGCTGTTATACACGCCAACCATCCTGCTGCCACTGGGTCAGGTGTCATGGACAGATTTGTCACTGGTATTTCCATGGTCCCAGGGTTTCCGAAAGGACTCCCAGTAGGAGGCGGTTTCCAAACTTCATTACAGTGCCTCTGGCCTGATCCACGTAAAAATGGACTGGCTTAGTAAAGTCAGAGAGACAGGGCAGATGTGAGGGCCTTTTTCACGGCTTTAAAGGCCCTCTCCTTAATCTCAGTCCTTTCTAAAGGCAGCATAGCCCCCAGGGCGGTTATAGAGGGGCTTAACCATCTCAGAAAATCCCATTATCCACAGCTAGCAGTATCCAAGCATCCCCCTGGTGGGTGTGGGTGGGTGCAGGAGCTTGCAGGATGGCTGGAATATGGTCATGGGAAAGGGCCGATTTCCTTCCTCAAGGAATAGCCTAAGTATACGCCCGACGGACACATGCTGAGCCTCCTTGGCTGAGATTCGGTACCCCAGGACTTGGAGGGCCACTAAAAAAAAACACTTTCTGTTAGCTGGCTACATTCCTTACCAGTGGTCAGAGCTATGACGAGGCCGTTTACAGGTCGAAGCAGCGTGCTTTGTGGATATTTTTGTCTAAACTCCAACAGATCTGTACTAAGGGCCCCATCAAATGAGGCTAACGAGTCCCTGAACCCCTTCTCCTGGTTCACTTCTCCCGTTTCCTCTCTTGTTGGTTTCCCCAAGGAAACCACATGGGAGAGGTTCTTTCTTTGTCTTCGGCTGAATCTTTACTGTTATAAACTTTCTGAGCAGTTTTCAAAAGTTGAGACTTACTCGTCCTTTCAAACCCCTCTAATTTCTGGGGCTTTCTCCTTATGCCTGGGGCTGACTGCATGACAAAGACAATATTAGTGGCTCTCTGTTTGGGAGTGCAACTGGTCCTATGAGGGTAAATACTCATTATATCTCACAGAACCCTTCCAGAAACCCATCAGGCACCTTGTCAGGTCCTTGGGTACATGAATTACTCTAAGTTAGCTGGTAGGTTTCCTGACTACTGTTTTTTATCTTCCCAATAAGGTTTGGTGAGAAAAAGCATTCAATATCCACTTACCTTTAAACGGTTTCCAACAAGCTGAAAAGGGCCTGTGTCTTCTCCAAAAAATGAAGGGTATAGGGGTCTTCCAATTACAAAGTAACTGGATAGAAAGGAGAGGAAATAAACAATGAATGGGAAAGGAGTTGAGCTCTCGCTTTTCCTCCGGTGGGACTGGTGAATTACTCCCCCCTTAGAGTGGGTGTCGGGTTGTGCAGCTCCAGGAAGGACTCTGAGAGAACAGGCAGAAGTTTTGGGTTTTTCTGAGTGGCCTGGTAGGACTAAAAGAACTTAGGTCCCCGCTAAGAGAGCACACACAGGTCCAAAGCTTAGAGGGGGCACTAGAGCAGCATGCAGGCAGCCTGGTGTAGCCCATGAGCCTGTGGGAAATCATGCACTGCCTTGGTGGCAGCCATGTCTGTGGTCTCAGAACAGCCCACTCCCCTTTTCCACTTCAGATCTGTTTCTCCGGCCGGCAGAACTGAAAGAAACTCAGAGAGACACACAGGAACACAGACACACAGAAAGACACATCCTAAAGATAAACGGGGGTGACCACCACATGTTCATACACCGAAACAGACCAGGGGAGTCTGGTGATATCTCACACAGATGTCAGACACAGGATCTAGGTTGGATCCAACCTCTCCACTTGTGTCCTAACCAGATGGGGCCTCTTACGGACTAAACTTACGTCTGGAGGTTTTCAGATCAAATGACTTTCGATTAATCTTTTCTTTTTCTTTTCGGGATGCTCAGGAGCCCTTAGCAGTGATCAGTCAGAGAGAATTGGGGGGTGCTAGAACATCACAGAATGAGTAACCCCTAAGAGTCCTCTCCATCCAGGGCATTCTTCCTTTCTCCTGGGGGTCCTAAGGCCCCTATATGTCTGGGTCCAGTGTGGTGATATTTTGTTTGTGCTGTAGCAAATAAAGCTTACCTGAAAGTAAGAATGCAGAACTAGCCACTCTAGTTAGCCATAGAGGCCAGGCAATGATGGCACAATCCTTTAATCCCAGCACTCAGAAGACAGAGGCGGAGGGAGCTCTGTGAGTTCAAGGCCACCCTGGGCTACACAAGGTTGAATCAGTCTAAAAGAGAAACAGAGCTCACACCTTCGATCCCAGCATTAGGGAGGAAGAGACAGGAGTGATATGGCTGGGTGGAGAGAGGAATATAAAGTGGGAGGAGACAGGAGCTCAGAGCATTTAGCCTGAGGATTTGTAGAGACAGGATGCCCATTCTTTGGTCTGAGGATTTCGTAGAGGTAAGAACTAGCAGCTGGCTGCTATGCCTCTTTGATCTTTCAGCTTTCATCCCCTAATATCTAACTCCGGGTTTTTACTATTAAGATCAATTAGAATTCACATTCCGTTCGCTCTACATTCCAGTCCCTGGGAATCTTACTTGGGCCTCTGAAATGTTGCAGGCATAATCACTCAGACAGTTTATAGCCAATGAAAAATCTGTATTCCACATGACTGGGACTACACTCGGGTACTCAGATCCTAAGCATAGCACTGAATGTTCAGAGCACAAGGTGTTTGAAAGCAAAAAACACATCCTGGCATCTCACTCCACAGCTGC
>LOEQ01001813.1:924511-943156 GCA_001685075.1 Bramus lutescens
AGATAAGCAGTTAGCTGAAGAGGGTTCTGCTTGAGCAAGAAGTTTAACAGAAGCTAAAATAAGTTAGCTGGAGCATCTTGACTTTGGGGTCTAGAATAGAGTTAGGCAATTTCCCACAGGATTCTCCATCAAGGAGATCAAATTCTAGCTAAACCTGTCAAGAATACAAGATTTGGAAGAACCTCTGTATGCTTCACCCTGTCATACCTTGGTCACTGTCTTCCAGAGTCTGGAACTGGGAGGTAATAAATTTGGGGATTCTTTCGCTTTTGTTCTTGATTTTGTTATAAAGACAGTACCAGAGACCATATCAGATGACAAATGAGGATCTGGGGATGTAGCTTGTAGTACAGAACTGTCTACTATATGTAAAGCTTGCCACTGCTCCCCTAAACAAGGAGAGAAGAGTGCTAGGAGATGGACCAGCGGGCACTGTGTGAGGAGGACCTGGGCTGGGATCCCTAGTACCCATGTAAAATCCAGGCATAGTGACGCATAACTGTAATTGGAGGTGGAGATAGAGACGGGAGGGTCCCAAGGGCTCATTGGTCAACCAGTTTAGCCAGTTGACAAGAGAGTCAACCAGTGAGACACCTTATCTTAAAACATTGGGTAGAAAATGACCAACTTCTGTGCTCTGTACATGTACACAGAGATGTGTGCACCCACACATAGACATACAACCCCATACACACACACACACACACACACACACACACATACAAAATGGTAAAAGATGTAGAAGGAGGCTGCTTGTTCGTCTCAGCTGCCCAGAACCAAAATAATCACACAGAAAGTGTATTACTGAAATCTCTGCTTGGCCCGTTAGCTCTAGCTTCTTATTGGCTAACTCTTATATTAGTTTAACCCATTTCTAGTAATCTGTATACCACCACGAGGTTGTGACCTACCAGCACAGTTTCAGCATGTCTGTCTCCAGGGGTGGCTCCATGATGTCTCCCTGACTTTGCCCTCCTCCTCCCATGCCAAGCCAGTTCTTTATTCATTAACTAATAAAAGCAACACATAGACAGAAGGACCTCCCACACCAAAAAGAGGTTCTAATATCATACCTGTTATACAAGGTGAGGCACCCTTCATAGGCGATGCACACCTCAGAAATATTAGTGCACACTTGTAATCCAAGCACTTAGGCAATGGAGGCAGAACAGTCTGAAGGTCAAGGTCATCCTCAGCTGCATAGCAGGTTCCAGGCCAGCCAGGCTACATGAGACACAACCTCTGTTGAAGAAAGAAACTTTTACAAACCATATATATGGATTAACAGTAATATTTTATTAATCAATAAGAAAAGGGAAACTGAATAGGAAAAAGAGCAGGAAATTTTTGTAAAGAATCTTGTGAATTGCCAATAAACAGAAGAAGATGCTCGGTGTATGCAAATCAGCCTTTTCTACCAATGATTTCTGCTAAATTTACAAGCGTGAAAATGTTCAGCTCTGACTAAGGGTGTTGAGAAGTAGGGATTTCCGCACCTGCTAGAAAAGCAATCTGGAGATACCTGTGAAAATTTAAAGTACAAACACCATGGCAAACAGGAGTTTGAGACAAGGCTTCCTCATATAGCCCTGGTAGGCCTTGAACTCACAATCCTCTTGCTTCAGCCTCTTGAAGGCTGGGATTATAGGTATGCACCACCATGCCTGACTACAATATTAATGATCCAGGAACCCTACCTTAGTTCATCTACGTTACTGTAATAAAAGCTCCAATATATCCAGATTAACCCCTACAATGCCATGTTGCGTATGTTGGTCACTGCTAAACACAAAGAACATGAATATCCATCCAGAGAGAATGAGCGAAGAAACAAGATCAATCTGATTTATCTCAGGAGATAACATCAAGGAGAGAGACTGAACTAAGAAGACATATGTCAATTATGCTATTTTTGCAGTTTGAGCCAGATCAAAAAAGCAAACCAAGTTATGTANAGTGTGTCTAGCCCAGCCTCATAATGCAGGACTCTGGTCTAAGTCTCCAGAATGGAAAAAGGTAGAGAAGGATGGATAGAAGCAGAGAGAGAGAGAGAGAGAGAGAGAGAGAGAGAGAGAATAGTTATTAGACCTAGATACCTTCAGGATAAGAGAGAGCACAAATCATGATATAAAGGAAGAAAACCTTTATATATCATCCTGAAATTTTAAAAGTACATAAAAAATTAGTAATCCTTTTGAAAGTCAGCATCTCCCCCAGTTGACTTTCAATGTGACATTGGAACCCTCTCTATCCCAGGTGCTTCCACATCTACCACCTTTGTTTCCACATCCCCTCCATAATCAGAGCTTCAGCCATGCCACCCTTCAGTAGTCAACATCTTAAAACATCTTGTGTTTGACCTCTGAACTTCTGATCCTCCTCCTGAAAAGTGTACCTTTTCTATCTGTCCCTTAAACTCTTTCTTATCCCTAAGCCTCAACCACATCTCTTCATACCTCACTGACATGTGAATCATGCCATAATTTTCTTTGTTTTTGTTGTTGGTTTTTGAGACAAGAATTTTCTATGTAACTTTGGAGCCTGTCCTGGAACTAGCTTTGTTGTCCAGGCTGGCCTTGAACTCACAGAGATCAGCCTTCTTCTGCCTCCCAAGTGCTAGGATTAAAGGCCTGCACCAACACCACCACCCGGCCTGTAATTTTCTGTACGCATAAGTGCATCTGTGTCTGTGGTGTCCCCTTCCTTAAGCTTAGTTGCAAATCAGAAAGATTTTAATCTCTACTGAATGAATCAAAACTAAAATGATGCCTCAGGTCTTGCATGTTGCTCGAACCAACCATAGCATTATCTAGGCTATATTATTTGTGCTTCTGATGGGCCAAGGCAGATAAGATGTTTTGTAAATAGATTAATACAACTTGGTTGAAAGTTTTCTAAGAAGTTGAGACACTTGTAATCAGTTTTCCAATAGCCAGAATTCATTTTCAGTTTGGGCTTAATTTCTGAGCAGGAAATAATGAATATGGGAATAGCTTGTTGCTTTGAAAGCTCTTTCAGTAGGGGCTAAATAAGAGCGCTTACTTTGCAAGCATGAGGACCTGAGTTCAGATCCCTAAGACCAACATAAAAAGCTGCGTACAGTACAGCTGCACTGATGACTTAGTCAAGTTCTATTGCTGTGAAGAGACACTATGACCATGGCAACTCTTAGAAAGTAAAACATGTTATTGGGGATAGCCCACATTCAGAGGTTTAATCCATTATTGTCATGGTAGCAAGCATGGCGGCATACGGGCAGACGTGGTGCTGGAGAGGTGGCTGAGAGTTGTACATCTGGATCTTGATCAGCAAGCAGGAGGAAGAGAGAGTGACACTGGGCCTGACTTGGGCTTCTGAAACCCCAAAATCCAACCTCAGTGACATACTCCCTCCAACAAAGCCACTCTTCCTAATAGGGCCTCTCCCTTTAAGCCTATAGAAGCCATTTTCATTCAAACCAGCACAATTTGCAACCTGTGTGCTGAAAAATAGGGTCAAGAGGACCCCTGGGGCTTACCGATTGCCAGCCTATTTCTACATTCAGTGAGTGACTTGTCTCCAGGGATAGGTCGAGCCATAGGGGAAGACACCTGATAATATGCATCCCATCCATCCTCCCGTCTATGAATAGCTGCAGTGCAGTCCCTAGGCCTGTCTACACTTGGATCTACTCCTAGCCCTTGCCCTGCTCTGCTCCATGTTGCAGTGACACTGTCCCCAGGTGCTATACCCCAGGCTCTTCTCCAGTCATTTGCCAGTTTGTTCCCCTGAAGACAGAAGCTAAGGTCTTTCCTCTGACCTTGCTTCACTCATCAGCCCCTCTCTCTCCTCCTCCATGCCTCTGGAGTTCCACAGGGTGCCTACCCTTGTTCCTGTTCTTTGGGAGGCTCTGATTAATTTTATCAGGATCCAGGTACATGCTACGTCTTTGTCTCTGTGGCCCTACACAACACTGGCTGCCTGCTCTTGCCATTCCCTGGGATACCATATATCAGTTCGCTTTTGCTATGAGACAGAACTGTCACCCAAATATAATAGTTTATAACCATCATTGATGTGTAGCTCAGAGTTCACATAATAGTGATTTAGGCTGGGATCAGCTGCACCCATAATCCTGTTGATCTTTGCAGTGAGCAGCCACGTTCTCAGGAGACCTTGTTTATGGAGCTAGTTGTCTGTCATCTGGGCCAATGGTAAGTCTGTGTGTCTCTCATCCTGCAACAGTCTGTTTCAGGCACATTCATTTGGTAGCTGGTTGAAAAAGAGAAGAAGAAGAAGATGGGGGTTGTGCAGGGTGTCTCTTGAGGCCTATTATAGTTTAGATGTAAAATATTCCCAAAGGCTCATGTGTTGAAGTCTTGGTCCCCAACTGGTGGTACTACTGGGAACTGATTGGAACAGGAAAATGCCAACTAACCCTTTCTTCAGTGGACTAATCCACTGGAGAGCTGAAGGCTGAGCAGACGACTACGAGGTACAGCCTTGGTGGAGGAAGTAAGTGGCATGCCTATGAAGGATGTATCTTGTCCCTCATGTCTGTCTGTCTCTCCCTCCCTCTCTCTCATTCCTAGACCCCACAAACTGAGCACCTCCACTCCTTACCAAGGGCCCAAAGGAACATAGGCCCAGTGACCATGAGTTGAAAACCTCTGAGACTATAACCCAATATGGGCTTTTCTTCTTCAAGTGGTTTCTCTCAGGGTCATGAAAAGCTGACTAGTACAAGGCTCAGACTCAGAGTTTACATATTGTTTCCTTCCAAAGGGAGCTGTCAACCCTCCTCAGAATCAAAAGATAAAGAAATCAGTTTCAAGCTGGGCGGTGGTGGTGCACACCTTTAATCCCAGCACTCGGGAGGCAGAGGCAGGCGAATCTCTGTGAGTTCGAGGCCAGCCTGGTCTGCAGAGTGAGTTGCAGGACAGGCTCCAAAGCTACAGAGAAACCCTGTCTTGAAAAAAATAATAGTTTCATTTCTTTATGACTAATAGCAAGATCTGGCTGTTCATTTGGAGCTTTGGGTTTGCCCCTGCATGGCCTGGGAAGCCCCATTCCTCCTTTCTCTCTCCAAATCCCACCTGCTCAGAGAGTCTCCAAACAAAGAAAAGGCAGCAGACAGCTCAGTTCCAAATTCTTGGTAACTATTGTAACTTCTCCTGATGCCTCCAGCTGCCCACATCCCTGTCTAACGACTCAGTTTTTGACCAGACTTGGGCCCAAACCCAGCTTGTCATCACCCCTCCTCTACAACCTATAAAATCTTCCTACTTTAGTTCGGCTTGTGAGTTCTCTGGCCTCAGTCTCTGGGGTGGGAGAACCCACCCAGGAGTTGCTTTGCTCAATATACCTGTTACGCTTTTTCAGTTCAGGTTGATCTGGCTTGCTGAGTCTGCAGGAAAACTTATCAGAGGGCAGAAACCTATAACTGGCTTCATTTGCAATCTACTACCACTTACCACTGTCTATATCACCAACTCCTCAAATGATTATTGTTTTCCTAGTTAAAGCCTGTGAGTGTATTTCAGTATGTTTTGGAGATGCAGGTTAGGGAAAATAAGAAAAATTGGGTCTTTTCTATTCAAATATCCTTGTGATTAATGTTATTAGTCGGGCTTCTTTAAAGCTAGTCCATGTGCTATATGTTTAACAACGATGGGCTGAGTGTCCCCGTGTGATAGGCATGAGGTGTTATGGACCAGATGCTGTGGGCTAGTACAAAGTTGATAAGTTAATACAATGCATACAACAAGTGCCATATAAGCTTTGATATAAATGAAGAATGGGGTCTGGGAATGTAATATAGCTCAGTGGTAGAATGCTTGATGGGCATTCATCAAGCCTAAGCATGAGGGTTTAGGTTGGATCCTCAGCACCACCAACGTCTTAGCTTGATTTCTATTGTGGGAATAAATTCAATAACCAAAAGTAAGCTGGGCAGTGTTGGCACACACCTTTAACCCCAGCACTTGGTAGATAAAGGCAGGCAGATCTCTGAGTTTAAGGCCAGTCTGGTTTACACAGCAAATTCCAGGACAGCCAGGACTCCACACAGAAACCCTGTCTTGGGAGAGAGAGAAAGAGAGACAAAGAGAGTTTATTTCCATTAGCAACTTTTAGGTCACACATCACTGAGGGAAGTCAGGGCAGGAACTCAAGACAGGAACCTAGCTAGAGGCAGGAACTGAGGCAGAGTTCTTGGAGGATGCTGCTTCCTGACTTGCTTCCCTTGGCTTGTTCATTTGTTCTTATTACAACCCAGAATCACCTGAAATGGGTAGCACCACCCACAATAGTCTGTGCACTTCCCCATTCACCATTAATCAAAAAAAATCCCACAGACTTGCCAACAGGTCAGTCTGATGAGGGTAATTATTCAACTGAGTTTGCCTCTTCCCACAGATGCCTAGGTTTGTGTCAAGTGTACAAAATCCAACAAGCACAGTAACACAGAATAAAAAATGCAAAGCTGAGAAATAGAAAGGGGGTGACCAAAACAACTACTGTGACCACGAGGTTCACAGCCTGGTAAGGGAGCCATCTTGGTCCATCTGTAATGGAGGAGTTACATAGCAGGAACATCAGCATCTTCTATATGCCACTCTAGTTTCATTGCCTGACAACAGGCAAGCATGCAGCAACCAGTAAATCAATATTCAGTGAGGACATGAATAAAAGATGTGTACACAATGCTAACCAATTGCAGATAAGAAAAAAAATTAATTGTGAGAACAAGCGACATCTTCATCAGAGCAGGTGAGCTGTAAAATGTCAACTGAGAAAGATTGTCTCGTTCTGGCAAACAGAGAAGAGGGCTGACAGGAAAAGTCCAGGGCAAGCCGGAACAACTTGACAGAAGTCTGAAGGGTGAGTGGACTGCCCTGGGATGATGAAGCTGGAAAATCATCCCCACGTGCACGTTTGGGGTTACTGGGGTTCTCTTTGAGCCTGTCTCATTATATGTTCAAAAAATGATTGGAACCCCTCACCAAGAGCAAAGGAAAATCTACCAACCTTCATTTTGCCATGAAAATGCCCCACCTCCATTTAACCAGAGACAGCCCTACTCAGAGGAGTACATGAGTTGGGCAGATTTGCCCATGTGGTTTGGGGGCTTTTGAATGTTTACCCAGAGGCAGCAACAAAATATCTATAAAGATTCTAAACAAGCACATGGATGGGGAAGCCAGAGGCATAGAAATGCCTATGGGAGCTGAGCTGAGAGGGAAGACATCGGAGCAGACCAGAGGATACTAAGGATAGCCACAGCACTTAGCTCTAAGACCTTCAATGGCCTCCACTGTCTTCTTCCCCAGAAGGAAAAAAAGCAAGATCTAGTCCTTTTTATTGTTTGGGACTTCAGAGATGACAACACACACACACACAAACACACAAAACAGGTCTCCATATAACAGCCCTGTCCTTTTGCAGAATAGTCAGGTAAGAGTGTTGAGGAAGGGCAATGCCAGTCATCTATGATGACACCTTGTTACTTCATGTTCAAGGTCATTTGGAGCCTTAAATTCTCATCCTGACATTCAAATCTTGGCATGGTACTCAATTTCTTTCTTATCCCAGTAGGAGCAAGGAAAAGACTTTCATACTTCACCTTCAGAAAACCTCCTGGAAAGAACCAACTAGACATTAAATAGGAAGCAAGGTGTATATATTGATTAGCACTGACAGAGAAAGGGACAGGGGAAAAAAACACAGTGTGAGAATCATGCAAATTTTGAGTCTCAAAGGAAAACTCAGAAAGAGCTTAAGGCATCTCTTCTGAGAGAAGGAAAGCCAGATCTAGGCAATATTTGAGGGAGAGCAAATTGTGTTTGGGGGAATCCAACAAGCTTGGAAAGACATGCCAGGACAAAGTTTGGACACAGAAGCATAGAAGATAAATGAATCTCTTAGGAGTATTTAATGGGCCTGAAATAAAAGACAATTGTGCGTGACGAAAGTCTGTCCAAGTGTGTTGACAGACTTCTGCCTTTCCTCCTGTGAAATGAGCTTAGTCTGAGGTAATGATTTTCTTCCTTGACTGAGCTGGTTTTTAAGCAGATAGGGAGACACCAAAGCTGAGCCTTCTCGGCATCTGCTTCCCTCTGAGTCCCTTTAATTTGAAGCAATCGACACATCAGGGGAGCCTCTGGACTCCTGCATCCCCAGACTGCTAAACTCTTCCATTTTTGTAAGGAATTTTGTTTCAACTTCTATTTTATTATAGCAAAATTCAAACAAAAAAAAACATAAAATTCACCATCTTAAAAAATGAGAAAATAACACACTTACCACCTGTGGTGACTGGTCTTGGTTGTCCACTTGACAAATCTAGGAAGAGGGAACCTCAGCTGAGGAATTGCTGCCATCAGATTGGCCTATGAGCCAATCTTGATTGATAACTACTGTAGTAGGAAGGCCTAGTCTATTGTGGGTCTGGCCCACATAAGAAAGTTAACTTGGCTGGTGAGATGGTTATACTCAGTGGTTATGAGTATCTGTTCTTGCAAAAGACCTGAGTTCAAGTCCCAGCACCCACATGGTGTCCCACATCTCCAGTTTAAGGGGATCTGATACCCTCTTCTGACTTCCTTGGACACTAGGCATCCATATGGTGCTCAGATAATACACGTGAGCAAACATTCATAACCAAAATAATTAAATCTAAAATAAATAAAGAAATGAATAGCATCAATCAATAAATAAGAAAGTTAAGCTGTTACACCCATGAAGTCTTACCAACACAGCTGCCTACATGTGACCTAAACAAGGAGGATTCCAATATACTTGTTACTGTGGAATGATTAAAGGTCATGAGGTCCAAGTCCTAGGCAAAATACTACAGGCATAGGAAATGTGAAGAGGGAAGAGCACACATTAATTCATTATCTAATACCAAATGGTCAGCCCTGAAAGCATACATACAGGCGATATTGAATGGACTTAGCAGACTGTATTTATGTACTTAGGAACGTGTGTGTGTGTGTGTGTGTGTGTGTGTAAATTTTAAAAAGAGCAAGGGGTGAAGTGTTTAGGAGGGTTTGGAGGGAAGAAAAGGAAAGAGGAAATGATGCAATTATACCATGAACTCAAAAACTAAAATATATTATAATTATTATGATGATGATCAGGAGGAGGAAGAAGAGGAAGAGTAAAAGAAGTTGCTTAGCTGATCATAAGCCAAGAAAACAGCACTCTTTCACAGTGAGTTTGTGCTCTGACTTCCCTCAAGGACAGGCTTGACATTGTAATAGAAGCCAAAGGAACCCTTTGTTCCCACTTACGGTCATGGTGTTTACCACAGCGACAGAAAGCAAACTAGAATATCATTTTAGTAATTTTAATAGGGCACTGGTGAGACAGCTCAGTGAGTAAGGATGCTTCCTGCTAAGCCCAAGGTTGGGAGTTCAACCCCCAAGACCCACATAGTAAAAAGAGAACCAACTCAACTCCGACCACCCCACACTCCCTTGGCAGGTATGCACGAAGTTCCCCCCAAGAAGAACTGGTTTGGGCTCATATTTTAGTTTCATTCATGCTTGTTTCCATAAGGGGCCATCACATCTTCTTCCCTGCAGGTCTAGAGACACAGCCTTTTGCCACATCCACTTACTTGGCGCAAAAGGTATTATGGAAGACAGAAGAGACTACCAAGAAGAAGAAATGCTAAGAATAGAAAAGGGACCTTCAAGAAAAAAACTGTTCTTAAGTGTTTAATGCAAACAGAAGCTGCAAGGAACAGGTTGGTTACAGGAAAAATAAACAAGGAAGTGAGTTAAAGGAGTAACTGGAGGAAGATCTCCTGGAATCTCTTTATTTATTTGAGAATAAAGACATAAAAGTTATGAGAAAAGAGATGAGACATAAAAAATAGATAGGTGGCATCTAAAAACAGTATGCATTCAGAATTTCAGAAGGCAGAAACTGAGATGCCTAAATTGAAGACTCAGCAACTCTGCATAGTTGATGAGAGCAGACTTGAAATCAGAGACACCCAGCTTGGCTTCTGAGCTCTGGCACTGCTTGCTGTGTCAACTCTAGAAATTTCCTTGTCCTTTCTGTTATAGTAATAGATTTTATTGAGTTGGTTATTATTATAATATTAACACCTTAAGGAAGTTGTGTGAGGTGATGTTTATAAAATAATTTGCATGAGGTTTTAGCATACACCAGCACTCAATAAATGTCCCATGTTATTGGCTGAATTATGTTCCCTCCAAATTCCTATGTTGAAGTCCAAGCAAGATCTTAGAGCACTGATTCTCAATCTATGGGTGGAACAACCCTTTCACAGGAGTCACCTAAGACCATTGGAAAACACATATATGTATATTACAATTCATAACAGCAGCACAATTACAGTTATGAAGTAGCAATGAAAATAATTTTATGGTTGGAGTCACCACAACATGAGGAACTGTATTAAAGGGTCTCAGCATTAGGAAGGTTGAGAATCACTGTCTTAGAATGCCATGGTATTTAAAGATACCTCAGGACCAACAAGATGGCTCACTGTGTAAAGGCGCTTGCTGTCAAGTATGATGACCTGAGTTTGGTCCCTGAGACCCACATGATAGAAGAAGAGAATCAGCTCCTACAAGCTGGGTTTTTTTTTTTTGGTGTCTACATGTGTGTCATGGCATGCATTTCCTGTGCACACAAAAAGAAATAAATATATTTCTTAAAAATTTTCAAGATAGTGCCTTCAAATGGATAATAAAGTTAAAATAAGGCCACTATGGTGCTACTGATGCATCCTAACTACTGCCTTCATGAGAAGACATTGGGACACATGGAGGAAAGATGATGTGAGGACCCAGCAAAAGTCAGTCCTCCTCAAGCTAAGGAGAGGGACCTCAGGGGAAGCCAAATGGTTGCCATCTTGATCTTCAGTCTCCAAAACTGCAGGAAACTGAGTGTCTGTTGTTTAAGACACCAACCTGTGGAACTCTGTACAGCAGTATAGCAAATTAATGTATCACTTGCCTTTGTTATGTCAAATCCAGATGAAAAACCAAAATGAAGGTGCCCTTGGTTTTCAATGCTGACAAAGGCTCCCAGACCTACTGTGCAAAGGAGGCCTATAGATGGAAGTTTCTGTCTTGCCTGCTACTGCAGCTGTTCAGACACAAAGAAACACAGAGAATTATTTTAAATATAAACTGTTTGGCCTATTAGTTCAAGTTTATTATTAACTAGCTCAAATTAACTCATAATTCTTATCTATGTTTAGCCACATGGCTTGGTACCTATTCTTAGAGTGGTGCGGGAGAATTGTCTATATTCTGTCAATTATGTTTTAAATAAAAACTGATTGTCCAGTAGCCAGGCAGGAAGTATAGGCGGGACAACCAGACAGGAAGTAGAGGTGGGGAAATGAGNAGACAGGAAGTAGAGGTGGGGAAATGAGAACAGGAGAATTCTGGGAAGGAGGAAGCACATCCCCCCCAGTCCTGTACAGACACCAAAGAAGCAGGATGTGACCTGCCCCGCTGAAAAGTGTACTGAGCCATGTGGCTAACATATACTAAAATAATGTGCTAATATAAGTTCTAAGAGTTAATACGAAGCCTGAGCTAATGGGCCAATCAGTTTATAACTTATGGAGACCTCTGTGTGATTTTCTTTGAGGCTAAACAGCTGCAGGAACTGGGCAGGACAGAAACCCCAACAAGAAGGCCCTCATGTTACATTAGAGTACAGTATTCTCATCTTGCTTCCTCTAACACCTTTTCTTTGCCCAGAATTCTATTAGTCTGGTTGTCCCACCTATACTTCCTGCCTGGCTACTGACCAATCAGCTTTTTATTAAACCAATAAAAGTGACAAATCTTTATGGTGTACAAAAGTGTTATCCCACAGCAGCGGCCAAAATCAGCATTCCATTCCAGCCCTGCCATGTTGGCTTGTGTCTATAGAGACCTTTGCATGAGAAACAGTGAGTCACACTGTTTCTGGTTTCTATGCAGGGTGTAGAGCTCAGAGATGTTTTGGACAACTGGGATGAGTCAATAGCAGGGGAGTCCCTGAGATTCTAAGACCTGCTCCATTCTCACCCCCAGTTATTTTGGGCATGCCAAGAGCACACCACCCCAAAGTAACAAGGTCCCCCTTGGTTTTCAAATCAGCAGAGCTACCTTCCCATCATCCCCTTTGAAGGTCAGAAGGCCAGATTCCACCAAAGTCTACCCCAGATGTGGTTTTAAAATAGTACTTTTTGAAGCCCACAATTAACACCTAATTACATATTCTTGCCAATTAGAGTAATGGCAGAGTCCCCCAAAAGCCACAGTCTGAAGAAAGGATGTCTGGATTCTCCTCCTCCAGCTACCCACTCTTCCTCCAGTAGCAGAGAGCTTACAAGCTTCTGCCACTATGTGTAACCTTGGAAAAGGTTTTTAACCTCTGGCCCTGATGAGACATCTACAAAATGATGTTATGAAGCAAACAAGATCATTCATTCAATCAACCAATATTTTACTGGTTGGTCTCCTATGGACTCATTGCTTCAGTCAAGAAATCTCTGGTGGTATCTGCTGGGTACCAAGCCCTGGGGAGACAGCAGTGGAGAACACCCAGAGGGACTCAGCAATCATGGAGCTCATCTTCTCAGAGTCTGACAGAGAACAAAAATACAAATATGAGTTGGCCTGAAACAACAATAAGATGTACAGAAACTAATAAGGGACAAGTGCAAGTCTGCATGGTCAAAGAAGTCTTTTTGGAGGCCTGAATGATGAGTCTGAAGGAAGAGGAGCAGAAGGAAACAGGATCTTCAGGGGATTCTAGAAGGAGAGATATATTCAAATCACAGAAAATGGGATAATTTGGAAGAGGATAGAGAGGTCCGAATTGGGCTGGAGAAATAACAAAAGGCCCAAGCCTGAGAGGAAAGTATCTTGCTGTGTCAGTAGCGTTTCAGGACACAGAAGCTGCTCTACACAAACCAAAGAGCTAAAAGACCAGAACTGTAGCCTCAAGCCAGCACTGTGGAGCACATCTTACTCCAGTCTCTCTTTGTTGCTGTGAGCCTGACAAAAAGCAACAGGGTGGGGGCAGGGGTTTGTTGTAGCTCACAATTCCAGGTTATAGTCATCATTACAGAGAAGCCGTGACCACAGGAGCCTGAGACAGCTGCTCACCTCAACCCATAGCCAAGCGCAGAGAGAGATGAATGCACCCTCGCCATCTGCTTGATGCTTACACACTGGTGTACTGCCTAGTGTTTCTGCCAACTTGACCCGAGGTGGGGTCATCTGGGAAGAATGAATCTTAATCAAGAAAATGCTGCCACAGGACTGGCCTGTCCACAAATTTGTAAGGCATTTTCTTGATTGAAGATTGATGTGGGAAAACCCAGCCCATTGTGGGAAGTGGAAGCCCTGGGCACATGGTCCTGGAGCATATAAGAAAAACGGAGCAAGCCCCAAGGAGCAAGTCAGTAAGCAGCACTCCTCCAAGACCTCCAGGTTCCTGCCCTCCTGGAGTTCTTCCCTGACTTCCCTCAGTGATGAACTATTACTTGGAAGTATATAATGAAATAAATCTTTTCCTCTCCAAGCTGATTTTAGTCAATGGTGTTTTATCACAGCCATACAAACCCTAAGACAACTTGCTGCCAAGCCTGAGGACCTGAATTCAGCCCCCAAGACCTACATGACAGAAAAGAACTAACCCCAGAAAGCTGTTCTTTGACTACTGCATGTATGCTTATGCATACACATACACACATGCACACACACACACATGCATGCACACACGTGCGCACACACACACATGCAAATATATACATCCATGTAATTTTTAATTTCTTAAAGAGATACACAAGATCTGAATTCCCTTTAATGTTGACAGAGAGATTTCTGTCCTGCCAGGTCTGCAGCCATTCAGTCCCAAAGAAACACACAAAGGCCTATATTAATTATAAACTGGTTGGCCTATTAGCTCAGGCTTCTTATTAACTCATATCTTACATCTTAACCCACAATTCTTGTCTGTGTTAGCCACGTGGCTTAGTACCTTTGTCAGCAAGGGATTATATACCTCCTGCCTAGTCATCCCACCTATACTTCCTATCTGGCTACTGGCCAATCAGCATTTTATTAAAATAATACAAGTGACAGGACAAAAGACCATGATCCCACAGCTTAAGATCAGCCTGAGCTAGGCATAGTGGTCCACCCTATCATCCCAACAGTTGAGAAGCTAAGGCAGGAGGATCCTGGGTTTCAGGCCAGCCTGAACTACATAGCCAGGCCTTGGACAGGGGGCAGGGGCAGCTCTGGCTGCCACACTAGATACAGGACTCTCTCTGTACAGCACTTAATTGCTACCCAGTATTTCCCTTCATCCCTTCCTACATCCTGACAACCCTGAGCATCTTGAATTGCTTGCACAGCTCAAAGAAAAAGCATGGGCTACTGAGAGGCAAGCATGTCACTGAATGTGCCTCCTACAAGTGATGTTTTTCTCTTTATCCTGGGATGGTCCATCTAACGCCCTCCAGTACTGAGGAGTTTTGTGCCCTGCATTTGATAGATCCAAGTTTTGCTCCTTCTTGGACAACCCTAAGGAGGCCCCAGTCCCGAGAGAGAGGCCCCAGGGAATATTCAGAAGCAACTTAGTGAGTTTATTTTGATGAACTACAATAATTATCATGCTTAGCAGCTGTTGCTATTTAAAATAAGAAAAACCTGGGCTTGAATTTCAACTGTTTGGGAAAGCATGTGCCCCACCAATCTGGTCCAACAAAACCAGACATTATGAAACCCGCAGCAGAGCTGAGCTTCTTACAGGAAGTTAAGATGCAAATCATATTTTGTTTCAAATGAGTCCAATGAATGCATAATTTTCCACAAAGCAATACTTTTGTGCCAGGCTCCTTTTGCCAAGAAATGAAGTTCTGGGGCTGCAGCTGTTAGCAGCTTCTGATTGTCCATTTCAAACCATTGGGAGTTCTGCTTTCTTAAGGCAGAGCGGGAGCAAAGGCAGGGAGAGGACAGAACTGCTCTCCTCAGCTGTCTTCTGGAACTTTCCCTGAGAGACCTACCTGTTCTCCCCAGGTTACTTGGGAGAACAGCTTGTGTTCTATGTCCTAAGACTGGAGAAGTTGAATCAAGAAACTCTTCTTGGGGGCGGGGGGGACGAGAGATGACTCAGAGGTTAAGAGCACTGGCTGTTTTTCCAAAGGCCCCGAGTTCAAGTCCCAGCACCCATGTGAACTCACAACTGTCTGTAACTCCAGTTCTAGGGTATTTGGTGCCCTTATTAGTCCTCTGAACATTGCAATGATATGATAAACATGCAGGCAAAATACTTATAACAGGGTGGTGTGGAGGGCTCTTCCCAACCTCCTGTTCAAAATGGGCTTTTTCTTTTCCCTTTCTCTTTCCCTTAGCTCTTTCTCAAATATTGGGGGTCATTAATTCCTTCTGTTAAGAGTCTTTTGTTAAATAAAAAGGTAGTGTTACATGCCTTTAATCTCAGACCTCCAGAAGCAGAGGCAGGAGGATCTCTGTGAGCTTGAAGCCAGCCTGGTCTACATAGTGAGGTCCAGGACAGCCAGGGCTACATAGTGAAACTCTCAACAACAAAAGAAGAAGAAGAAGAAGAAGAAGAAGAAGAAGAAGAAGAAGAAGAAGAAGAAGAAGAAGAAGAAGAAGAAGAAGAAGAAGGAGGAGGAGGAGGAGGNGAGGAGGAGGAGAAGAAGACTTGAGAGATGGTCCAGTAGTTAAGAGCACTGACTGCTCTTCTAGAGGAGCCAAATTCAATTCCTAGCACCCACAAGACAGCTCACAACTACCTGTAACTCTAGTTACAGGGATCCAACACCCTCACACAGACAAAACACTAATACACATAAAACAAAAATAAATTAATTAATATTAAAAGAGTCTTTTATTTTCAGCTAGGGAGATACCTCACTAGGTAAAGTGCCCACTGCATGGGCAAAGGACCCAAAGTTGTTTCCCAGAATCCAAGTAAAAAGCTGGATAGCAGCATCCATATGGAATCCCAGCTCTGAGGAGGCAGAGCAAGTTCACAGGCTAGCCAACTTACCCAAATTACTAAATCCAGATTCACGGAAGAGACCCAGTCAAAAAATAAGGTAGAAGCCAATAAAAATGATACATGACATCAACTTCTGGCCTCTACACACATGCGCCAAGGTATATAAGTGTATACATTTATACAGCTACATGAGTGTGTGTGTGTGTATATATATGTGTGTATATATATATATATACATTTACTACACACACACACAAACAGAATATTTTTTATTTAGAATGGAAGAAATCTAATTCAAACAAAATAAAATAAACCACGACAAAAAGAAAGAAAACAAGGAAGGAATTAGTTCTTATAACTGGAAAATTCAAACACATTTGGCTTTGGGCATGTTGTATCTTAGCTAAGTTAGAGAAGGAATGAATGGGCCATGTGGATAAGCAGAGGGAGTAAAGAGCAGCCCGCTGGGCCCAGCGTCTGCTGCCATGGGTCTACAGGGGACTCACTTCCAAGCTGCACAACTTTTCTCCAGGTAGAGATACCGAGGCAGCTGGGAGATATAAACTGAGTTTGGATTGATAAAAATGATAGAAAGATAGATGTCACAAAGTCAAGAGAAATAAATGATTGCAACCTGAGACAAGGACAAGCACAGACATGGGCAGGTGAAATGGGAGAGGGCAAGTCACTGAGGGCACTGCACAGTTGAAGGATGGTTGCCATGGGCACCGTGAGAACAAAGGATCTGCAAGGACCAGGGACAATGGGGCTTAAGGGGAATA
Organism: Bramus lutescens; assembly: GCA_001685075.1. Lineage (NCBI taxonomy): Eukaryota > Metazoa > Chordata > Mammalia > Rodentia > Cricetidae > Bramus > Bramus lutescens. The sequence goes on from LOEQ01001813.1 coordinate 941,296, forward strand.
ATAAGCTCAGACCTGTGGCTAATATATACAGTCCCTTGGGCCCCGTTTTCTCTGGGGAGGGGGATTCTTCGCTCTGTTCATGTGTAATAGATGAAGAGGCAGTGCCATTGCTTTGGTTTGGCCCCTCCCAACCTCATGTGAACCCTGAGTCTCCAATGTAACAGTGTTGAAAGGTAGTGGGCCCATAAACAAACATTTGGGCCCTGCAGGTTCTCCCTTGTGATGAGGTTAATTCTACTCTCAAGGGGCTGGGACACTTCTGGAGTGAGTTCTCCATCTTGTGAGCATGAGACTGGAATAGGTACTACGGTGAAAAGGACCAAGTCTTGTGTTTCATCTCTTCTGTCTGCATCCATCCCCTGTCAACATTTCTGCTGTGTTAGGATGTGGCCCAGGCTCTTACAAGATACGCTAGCCTACCCATAGTTTTCCAAAACAATGAGCAAAACCACTTCCTTCCTTCTAAGTTAAGTTACCCTACTGTTATAACTGTAGAAACCAACCCAGACACCTATTCAAAGGCTTGTTTAAAAAAAAAATACAGGCCTCAGTTGTGGTTTGTTGAAATACTGGGGGGACTGAACCTTGAGCCTTGCACATTCTAGACAAGTGTTCTACCCCTGAACTATGTGCCCCATTTTTTGTTTCTATACAGGGTCTCTCATAGTTGCCCATGTTGGCCTGGAAATCACTCTGCAGTGCAGCCCAGGCCATCCTTGCACTTGACCATCCTCCTACATCAGCCTCCAGTAGCCAGGATTACAGATGCTACCTGAGAGGAAGTTAGAAAAGAAGTTGGAAAGAGGCAAAGAAAGAGAAAGGCAAAAGAACCAGGTAACTGAGACATACAGGTGGGGGTAAAAGAAAAGGAAGAGCGGGACCATCATTCTTTGCCTTCTGGCTGCGATCAAGTAGAGACAAGGGTCTTCTGGGTGCAGACTTTGGGGGATGAAGATGACACAGATCGTTTTGGGAGAGTCTTCATGGATATTGTATGATGTGGCCTACGCCCTGGACACAACTCCTTTGCCATCGTCTTCGGGCCAGACACTGAACTGCAAACACTCGCAGTTCTTAGAGAACCTGTCCTTTGATCCTTTGGTGAGAAGGGGTTTGAGTGAAGTCTGAATTCAGTTTAGAATGAGACACAAATCCATGTGAGGGTTTTAAGATGGCATCCTCTTGGGCCTGGCCTCCAGCTGTAAAAAGGGCTGCCGTAGGGTGGAGGTCAAAGTTAAAAGAAGAGGAAAGGCCAAAGGATTATGATGCTAAAACATTAAATGTGTCATGCAAACATCATTCATACTTAGTTTACAAAGGAAACCCACTGCACCAACTCCTGGAGTTGGCAATGAACAAAGGGCAGGATCCTAGAACAGGTAAAGGACAGCAGTGAGAACAGGGTTATGGTGTGACCACAGGACCTGAGTGGGTGTGTTTACATACACTAGGATCAAGGACTTCAACTCTTCAATCTCTGCCCTGGAATAAGATGGAGAATTAACAGCCCTGTGATGATGAGTGTGTCAGCTTGGCAGGATCTAGAATCCCCTAGAAGGTAAACCTCCAGGCACACTTGGCAGGGATTATCTGGATTAATGTTGGCCCTAGAATATCTGTGAAAGATTGCTTCATCTTCTGGGTGGGGACCCTGGGGTGAAAGTGAGCTGAGCACCAGCAAATGCTCATTCTCTTCTTCCTGGCTGAGGAGATACTGTCACTACCTGTTTCATGCTCTCACTGTCTTGACTTCCCCACCACCAAGGACTCTACCTTTGAGTTATGAGCCTTAAGAATAAAGTTTTTCAGCCAGGTGGTGGTGGCACACGCCTTTAATCCCAGCACTCAGGAGGCAGAGGCA
>LOEQ01001814.1:29450-40190 GCA_001685075.1 Bramus lutescens
TTGTATGGATCAGTTCACTTTCAATTCAGATGGTCCTGTGTCTGGTCTGAATTTTCTTTACTTTCCTATGATTGTCTGGCTTTTAGCCACTAGTAGAAGTAAGACTCGTTATCATTGTCACTCTCATGAGATATTATATGAGAAAATAAGAAGCTCAAATTGGACTGTACTCTATTGCTTTTAGAAGCGCTGGTGTAAGATGTTATGGTGATCCATAAGAGTTACTTTCACACAGTAATCTCTGTGGGTTGCACAGTTACACAAGTCCTATTCTACATGGATATAATTATTGGCTGATATGACCTGTGGCTTCTGCTTCCATGACCATGTGACCAGATTAACTAGAACAGAAACCAGGTCTTAGTTCAGTGGCAATGAACTAAGTTAAGCTTTACTAAGTTGTGAAGCTAAATTGTGGTGGAGACAGAATGTAGCTGTGCCATTTTTCCAATAGTGAGAAAAATTAGAGACTTTTATGTGTAATAGTAAAGAAGTTATTTTGAAATAGTCAATTTTTTTCTAATTGGTAGTGTCACTGCCATCTTTTTTTCTTAAGTAATCAACAAATTAGAAAAACATTGTACTACACAGTCTTATTTTGTATTTTGGAATAAATACCAGTGTCACCTAAGCAAGCAGGTCTTGTTACAGATGAAATCTTCTAATCCTGAGCTCACTGTCATTCTGGTACTTGCAATAAAGAATTCGTTATTTATCTTCAGATTATCTGCATGGTGGCCAAATGTTAATCTAAGCCTCTTTCTTCCTGCCAAACGGCATAGAGCATGCCCCTGTGCTGCCCAGCCAATATGTGCTTTAGGAAAGTCAATTCATTTTAATATTAGTCTAGGCAAAATGCTGCAGAGGAAAATTCACATATGCTCCAAAGGCAAATAGAAAGGTCCTTTTGATTTTCCAATGTCTTGGATTATCTGTGTAACTTTTTCTTCAGTTGTTGAATAATTCATATTTTTGGACCATTTTGCCATGTGGTTGAACAAATATCAGAGCCAACTAAGTTTTCCAGACTTCTTCCTTAAGAGTAGTATTATTAATGATGCATTTGACAGCAGTGTACATAGTGTAGGAGCAATGTGGAATATACTGTTTCCATTTTTTATTTTTACTTTTCCAAAACCTATTTGTAATCTGTCTCCACCTAAAAGCAACCTTCAGGCAATACAAAGACAACAGAGGGGACTGTGGTGTAGCTCCAGTGGTAACGTGTTTGCCCAGCCATGTGTGAGGCCCTGGGTCCCATCCCTAAATGACATTTTAAACAATGTGCCTAAAAAGGCAGAAGAGAAAAAGTTGCCCTTCATGGGAATGAGATAGGCCTGAGATTTACAAATAAACTATACACTTCTTTACAATGGAAATATATCATCTTGGAAACTTACAAGAATAATGTTAAAGACAGTGTTTCAATTGCCTATTTTAGAACAAAACAGGGTTTTCCAAAGAAGCTAGTAACAGACTAGAACCCATATTTCCTTGAGTAATAATTCCTTCTCTAATTACGTTTTTCTTCCCTTTCAAAAAATAAAATAGTGTCTGTGTAAACTTAAACTGTTGGACTATTCCAGTTTGGCTCTCACTGTGTTCGCTTGACTCTATACTGTCTCTGCACTTGTCTGCTTTGAATTCCCAGAAGGGTCCTTGCTTCTTCTTACACCTTCCCAAATTAATGCCTACTCATCCTTCCCATCAAAACCCAAACCTCACCTCTGAGAATCCTTTTACACTTCCTCCAGGTTAGATCAGGTTGCCCATGTGTCAGACTCACAGCCCCCCCTTCCTTCCCTTTGTTACTCACGTCGCAAAGTGTAATTATTTTTTATGAGCCTGATCATTTAAATCCCTGTCTTCTCTATCCTGCGTATTCAGCGAGGCTCAGGACCTTGTCTGTCCTTCAAGTAGCTACATATTGTCTACACTTGGCAGGCACTTAGTAAATATTAGAATAAGTGAATGAGTAAATTCAAGGCAAATATAGAGCATAGATCCATGCCCCCTGGGAGCTGAAGCAAGGTGACATGATGCCGAGCAGAGCTTCTCTGTTCCATGTAAAGTACGAAGAAGCCAGGCTCAGGCGGGCCAAAGTCATTTCTGGGAACACTGAGCATCTGGGCTGGGTGGAAAGCATATTCCTGTGCTGGCTTATGGAGACATTTGGTGTCCGAATCAGTTTTAGTGGGAGGATGAAAACAGGCCAGTTGTTTGGATTAAAGAGACGTGACGGGGACCATGAGGAGAGAGAATTTTAGAAACTTAACTGGAGAGCCACTGAAGGGTGGAAGGAGTCTTTTACAGATAGCAGGGAGACCTTTGGGTCTGAAAGGAAGTAGTATAAAGAATTCATAAAATGAGAAGAATAGGAAAGGCATGTAATTAGAGCAGGAACTCATTTTTAAAATATTTGCTTTGAAGCCTCTTGGGAGTGGGCAAACGAAATGGTCAGTTTTAGGACAGTTGGAAGACTCTCCTCAAGAGTAGTGTGTCTGCAGACACACTTAAGCTAGTTTGCGAATAGGTACCTTAGTCAACATCGGTTCTCCTTTCTCTAAGGCTCTGGAAAAGTAAGAAGATAAATATAACAGCAATCTTTTAGGCAGAAGATGAGGAACCCCCCTTCACAATAACCATGGCATGTCAAGAGGAACACTTACCGTATGTTACATAGTCAGGTGCCTCCAGGGGGATGATCAAATTACACAGAACACGGCCAGTCTTACTCTGGCTTTCCATGGTTTTATAAATTTCACAGTCCCCTCAACATAGTACATTATGCATTTCATCGCTGTGGCCTTTATGCTTCTTATTGTTTACCAATGCTGTACTGATGTGTGTGTCCTGGAAGTCATATCATTGCATGTTTTGTTGACCCTGATACATGCATTTGCTTACAATTCTTTTTGCTTTGTCCTCAGTTCAGATATTTTGGATGGCAGTAGTGTCAGCAGTGGCTTGTCCTCAGATTCACTGGCTACAGGCAGCGCTTCTGCAGAGTCTCCAGTAGCATGCTCCAATTCATGCTCTTCGTTCATCTTGGTGGATGATCTCTCACCCAAGTGACTTAACCATTTCTGATTTAGAGTTTTAACTATTTCCCCCATAAAACATTCAGTGAGGAATGCAGGCAACTTTGATCCACTGTGGGGATTAAAGTTCGGCAGATTGCAGCCATTCCGATGCTCCCACTTCTGGGCATCTCTGTCTTCAAAAGTTCAATTTGGCAAGCATAGTCACCCTACTAACATCTGTTTTGGCTGATCTCATTTTGCATTTGATGACTAAATCGCAAATACAGTTTTGATTGCTCGGAGAATTTCTTCTCAGTGCCTCAAAGAGCACCTACTTTCAAGCATTTAAGGGGGCACTGATGTGTATCTTCTCTGATTGTTCCTTTCCCAAGCAGTGACATAACAGAGGTGATCAGAAATTCTCTTGCTTGAGAGATTTATAAAAATTGCTGTTGACTACATACTTTCCCATCTCTTTATTTCATAGCAATATTTAAATTGCTCTGGATTATGTCAAACTTTCATTTTTCTGCATCAGCTTTAAATACATTATTTTGTTTTCCTTTTCTGTCTGAGCTGCTGATTTGCCATTTCTCACAGAGGGGAGGAAACCCATAGTCGCTTCCATCACTGCCCTCATTGCTTTGCTGTTGGGATGTGTACAGTGAAGACTGACCTTAGAGTGGAGACTGACATGGACTTAAGAGGGCCTGCAGCACTCACCTCAGCTTCTTAGGACTTGGCCACCACAGTTGCTGTGTCTCTCCCCAAGCCTGGTGCCCTGAGGAATATATAAAATATTGTTGATATTTCTAGGTGGTGTTATCAAGGAGAAGAAATTCCTGCCTTGACCAGATGTGTGGAGCATCTACAAATGAACGAGTAGTTATTTACACAAACCACTGTACAAAAGTAAGCGTCCAGGAAGCTGTCAGTGTCTCGGGTAGTATTGCGAGGCCTTGGGTGCCTTGGGGTACATTGCCACGCTGTAGAGACGTGTATCATAAGGTCTTGTGGCAAGTGGAAGCTTTCTCTACGTCAGTGCTATTTTCCGTTCGTCTTTGCCGCTTCCTTTTCGTCACTGAGTTTGTTTTGTCATGTGACTGGTGGGTTCTTTGGTTATTGTGTTGTGCTAGAGTCAGAGCCCAGTTCTTGTTCTTGTTCCCTTATAGCAAGCAGTTTAATATCCGTAAGGAAGCTTTGAGGCACTGAAAGGGTCAATGTTCCCGTGCCCTCTGCTTCTGCAAGCTTTTTGAGCTCTAAGCAGTGTATATGCAGTGTGACGTAACATATGCTCTGTCATTTTTACAAGAGGAAACTCCGACTAAAATATTTAAGAAATCCAAGTGTGATCTATTGTGACATTATTTATTATTTATTACACTACGCACAGTATTCGTGCCGTTATATTTCTTTTCATGTTCAACATTGTGGGTGACTGTGTTTGATATTCACATTTACCTGCTAGAATTGTGGTATTCTATTTCTAAGTGAATGGAAGAAGCAAACAGAAAATGATTACACTCAAGTCTTTTGAAACCTAAAATCCTTAGAGGTGGTTTGAAGGAATTCCCAGACCAGAAATTAGTGTGCTTGATGCAAAACCTCTCTTCTAATCATTAGAGAATATCACTCAGCTTGCAGCGGTCCATTAGAGAATCAGGTCTGTTCTTAAGTTTACATTCTAATCACTGTCATAACGGCTGTTAACGGCTTTAGTTCCCATGATGCTTTAGCCTGTGAAAAGCTCATAATCCTTCAGACCTAACATAAATGTGCTGTTAAAAGAATCGCCCCGTGTGTGCCATTTTAAAGAAACGTTTCTTTGATGGCACTTGGTATATGACTCTGTTAATGAACCATATTCAAAGGCTTTTGCCTTCATAATGATAAGAGATGGCTTTGTCTTTCAGGACATTTGTCATTTTCCCTCTTCTATCTTACTTCCTTAAAGGGGAACTTTTGAGTTCAAATTTAGGATACAAATTTAGGACTGTTAAGAAATCACCTTTGAAATGTAATGATATTTAAACATGTTAAAATTCAGTGGTGAGGTAAAGCTGGAGCAGAGAACTGAAATTGTCCCAGTGGTTTGATGAGATCAAAGTGGCAGGGGCCTCACTTTACTGTTTTAAGCCAGCTCTTTTATTAATGTATTTAATTCAGTGTTTTCAATTTGCTCTGTCAATTTCATACATGTATGTACGTCATTCTTATTGCTCTCCCTCCCCACCCTCTCTCCTCCCACTCCCACCCGTCAATCCCCGCTTCTCCCTACAAATTCCTTTGCCACATTCTTGTCTTTTCCTTTGTAAACTAATCTTTTGTTATTGTTGTCCTCTATGTTTAAATGAACTAGAAAGCTAAGGTCGTGCAGGGATTGTTTTGAAGTACAAGATAGGCAATTCGCAGAGAAACTTTGTTGACAGTACCCCTTTATTTTTATATAAAGTCTACTATTTGCAGTGTAGTTATTGTTATAAAGTAAAATTCTTTCTTCCTATTCTCATATTATATCATATATTTTAAGCTTCTATTTGAAAACTAGTACAAGAAAGGAAACCATAATAAAATCCTATAGATACTGGTTTTGCTTGACTGACTTATAAATCACTGTTTTATGATACCTGCTTTTGGAATAATAGAAAGTTTTGTGAAATGTTTACCCAGTGTATATCTTAAGACTGTGAACTTAATAAAGCATATATACATGTATAAAAAGCCAGTAGTTTGCAAGTCTGTCTCTCTTATTCCTGTTGATAATTATTTTCCATCATCATACCCCAGGAGCCTTTTCTGTTTCCAGGAGTAGGTCAGGTTCTGAGGAAAAGGCTGTTGCGCGCAGAAGAGAGCTAACAGATAGCTATGTTCAAGTTCACGCTGGCTGGCCCAGCAGAGAAGCAGTCTCTCCACATGATCTGTCAGCTCTTCAGGAGTATTTTGTTGTCTTTAACTGTTTAGATGCCTTTTACCATAGTCACATATTTCTTGTTTGCCTTCAGTTTATCTTTTTTAAAAACCTATTTATGAACTTCTATAAAATTAAGACTTTAGTTCATGACTCACATTATAAACACTTTTTTTTACTTTCAGTATTTTTTTAAAAAATGGACTACTTACTTTTAAAAGACTTTACATTTTGAAATAGTTTTTTAAGTCCAGAGAAACTGCAAGAACACCCAGAGATATTCGTCTCAGTTCCCAGTTTTTAACATTTTAACATTGAACACTTGTTTTACCACTCTTTCGAAATGATGCCTCCTCAACCTCTGCGTGTGCATGTGCGCACGTGTGTGTGTATAATTTCTGAGCCATGCAGGAATAAGTTCCTGTGTTTCTTAAATAAAAAAAAGATATATTTGCATGGATGTGTGTATATACAGCGAATGTGTGTGGGTGCCTGCAGAGGCCAGAGGAAAACATTGAATCCCCTGGAGCTGCAACAAAACTTGGGTCCTTACTGCTCAGTCATCTCTCCTGCCCCTGCTATGTCCTTTTGCCGTATGCTGGTTTGGAGTTTTGTTTTTAACTCTTGGTTACAAGATATCCCAGATTCATACTTTCCTTGTCCTAGGGGATCAGCCCTTTCTCCAAGGAGCTCGGATTCAGTTAGAGAATGATGGTAAAATCTAAGGGCACCAGGTATCATTGTTGCCACCAGGGCATAATTGTTCAGAGGCCTTAGGACATAGAGAACACATGCATATGTATGCCACACAACCAGACATGTGCAGACATGTATATCTGTCTAATCGAAATCATGAGTTCTGTTGTGCACACTTGAAATACCAGCATTCAAGAGACTAAGGCAGGAGTATTTTGAATTCTAGGCCAGTCTAGGCTATTTAGACCTTGTCTCAATAAAAAAAAAAATCCTAAGTTCATACTAGTACCCCTGATTTCAGTTCACCATCACGAGTCATTCCAGGGCCCTCACTAAACATTTGGACCTCTATTTCCTGGCAGTTAGACCCCTGATTCTTTTATGCCCCCAAGTCGTTTACTCCTTTCTACTATATGTAGCTGGTTTCCAACCTTGCCAGCCATCACTTGGACTTCTTCAGGAAGAACACTCTCCTAGGACTAACCCTTTGTGGCTCCCTGCATTGCTGTCCCTACAGAAGGAAGAAAAAAAGAAGGGGATCTGAAACAACACAAAACAAAAACTCATTTTAAATTCTGGTGATTAAGCCATATACCTACAAGTTTCATTTATGTCTGATTGTTTACAACTCATTTTTTTTCCTGTGGTTTGTTAGTTTCTTTTGAGACAGATTTATTTCTGGCCATGGAGCCCAGGCTGACTTAGAATTGAGATCCTCCTTTCTCAGCCTCCCAAGTGCTGGGATTACAGGTTTGTGCCACCAGGCCTAAACATAAATCTTATCTTTTTTTTAAAAAAGGGGGGGTGAATAGGTGAGTTGATGCATAAAATGCAAACACCGTGGTTCTAGAAGGCGTCTCAGAAGGTGCACAGAAGGCTGGAGCTGAATCTTCCGTCTCCTGCTCCCCCAATTGATGTATCCCAGTGGTTTGAGGCTGAATCTTGAACAAACTTGGGCTAGAAAGAGGAATCAGGTAGATGGAGCTAGACACAAGCTGAACAAAGCTCCATTACAAAGATAAAATGATGCTATAATGCTTAAGGAGGCTGGAGAGGGACCGGCTTTGTGTGTTTAGGATCTGGGAGTGTAGCTTACGATGTAGGTGGAAGCTGTGTGTGCAGACCTCAGCAGGGAAGGTCATAAGGAGAAGGTGGGGCGGGAGGGATCCTGCCAATCATCAACATTTAGGCGTCTGGTTAAAGAAAAGAGAGGGTGGCAGGGAGGTAGGAGAAAAACCTGCAGCCTACTGCTTCTGTGAAGCAGAGGAGGGAGTGACTCACAAGGTCAATTAACATGCGGCCTGATAACTTCCCCACTGTATCTGATCATTTGGAAGTCCCTAAGACATTTCTGCCGCTGTGCTTTTAAAAGGTCGCAGTTTAAATAGATGCCCCCGAACATGGACACTGTGTGGCTATTTGGTCCCATGTCTTCTAATCCCACCCCTCTCACCTTTCTCGATCTGTGATTGATTCCAATTTGTTCCCCCCTTTTATCCTGTGTCCTAAGCAGTTAATGCTGTAGCTGAAAAAGAATAGTCACTCAATAAAATTGTGCTGGCTGACACTCCCACACTCCAACCTATAGAGGGAGCTGAAGGAATGTCACTCTCACTTATAGGCGGAGCTAAAGGAAAATCACAGGGGAATAGTAACCTATAGGAGAAGTTGACACAGAATCTCCAGGAAAGTATTTCCCAGACATTATAAACCCTAGGAGGAGCATTGGTGGCCCGTCTTCCAGACATCTCTGAGGAGGACTTGCACGAGGAGTCTTTGTCAAGGAGTTCCATCTTAGGTAATATTTATTAATATTCTCTTTCTCTCTCTGGTACATGATACTGATTTTCCATTTACGTAAATGATATGGTTTTCTATTGGAATAAATGTAGAAAATAAGATTTCTAAAGACCTGTGTTTTAAAAATTAACAGCAAAGAAAAAGCTGATCTAGAGAAACGTGTTAGGGATGCAATGGTTCTGAGCGATATTCAGATATGGTCCAAATCATAGGAATAAATAGACATAAGAAGTTTGATACAGGAACCCAATGGGTCATACTGGTGTGTAGAAATGTGAGGAGCGGTTTAACCTGTGTGAATGCTCTTTTGGGGGGTATTTTTTGGATTTCCTTTGGGGGATTCTGCTCTTTCCTCTGTAAAGTGTGGTTGCCTAACCTTTAACTTCTTGGAAAACAACCCATCTTGGCTTTAAGGACAAGAGGAAACTTGCAGGAGGCTTAGGGGATAGGGGCCTAAAAGCCCTTCAGGGTTTTGCTTGCTTATCTCTCTGATTAAAGGAGAGCTAAGGTCAGAATGCATTCCACAGAGAAAGAAAATTCTGGTCAAGTTCCTGAGGCCTGGTGCTTTGGGCCCCCAAATTTTCAGGCTGACTCCTCTGATGACTAGGGTGACTATACTGAAATCTAATTGGGGTGAATCTGTCCTCTGGGCTCTTCTCTCATTGGGACCTGGGGAGTTCTGGAAAGAGAGGGGACTGTGTTTGTAGCTGAAGGGTCAAGAATTCTAGAATTTCTGCTTTGTGTGGTGACATGTACTTGTAATCCCAGCACGTGGAAAGCAGAGGCAGGAAGATTTATTCAGTTGCGATCATTCCTAGAGAAAGAAGAACTAGAAACAGTGTTCATTGAGAGTTCAAGAATATTCTGTTAGCCTGGTGTGGTGGCACACACCTTTAGTCCGGGGGAGGCAGAGGCAGGTGGATATTTGTGAATTCAGGGCTAGTCTGGTCTACAGAGTGAGTTCCTCAGCAGTCAGGGCTACACAGTGAGACCCTTGTCTCAAAACAAAAATGTGTTTTATGTTGAGCAAGGTGATGGGACTGTGGGTTCACTTTTCACATCTACACAGTAATCTCTTTTATGAACATTTCACATTTTTAATTAATTCTGAATTGATAGTCATTTAGATTTTAATTCTTTTTACATTTATTTATTTCCTATTTCTCATGTGGATGCACATGGTTGAGAATGCCACAGTATGTCTGTGGAGGTCAAAGGACAACCTGAGGCAGTCAGTTCTCTCCTTACACCACGTGGGCTTGGGGATTGTCTCAGCTCATCAGGCTTGGTGACAAATGTCCTTATCCACTGAGCCATCTCACTTACCCTGTTATTTTTTTTTTATCATGTATTAGTGCGTATAACTAAAGGACCTTATATCTTTGTTTTGTTTCTTTCTGTATTTCTGTAAGAAACGTTTGGGGGAGCATGGATTTTCACCGTGTCTCAGAGGCTGAACCCCAGCTTCTGAGTCTCCTGCCTCAGCCTGCCAAGTAGCTGACATTACAGTTGTGCACTGACATGTCTGGAAGAGATTCTCAGGAGTCCTAATTGCTAGGCGAAAAAACGGGCGGGCGGGCATTTGCCCTCGTTTTCCCTTTGGAAAGGTGACACAAGCTCAGGACTTGGCTGCACGCGACTTGCACAATAAACCAGTAAATTTCCAGCCCCCACTTCTAGCTGAAGCACTATTGGCGATTGATGGCTTCTGGGAGAGGGAGACTCAGTTTTCTTTAAGGGCGTAGCCCCTGCTAGGTCGACCGCACTCCAGTGGACACGCGGTACTCAGAGATATATAGGCAGCACAAACTGGACCTATTGGGTGATAAAAAAGGGGGTGGGGGAAGAGGGTGCTATGCTGATGTGCGTAGTGTGGAAAGGTAGATTTGAATGGAGTTTAAGGGGAAGATTGGAGGTGGATATTATCAAAATACATTGTTTGCATGTATGAAATTCTCAAAGAATTCATAAAACATATTTAAATTTTAAAATTAAAATCAAACTGGCCAAAAGGTGTAATATATCTTTCCTCAGAAGAAACCAATGGTAACAGCGTCTGCAGATTCTCCGAGGGGATAGCCGGTGGATTGCATATGTATTTCGGTATTTTATAGGCACTGCTTAAATCATGCCTCCAACCTACAAAGATCATACCAGTTTATGAGCTCCTGTTTTCCCCAGAAATTATTCAAAGATTCTAGAAATACCTGACTTAAAAGAATAGATATCATTCATTCGTTAGTCATAAATTCAGATGCTTCAAAATTCTAAATGAATTCCCTGCCACCTCCCACATCTACCATAGCTCCTTTC
>LOEQ01001814.1:63226-79470 GCA_001685075.1 Bramus lutescens
CAGCCAATACAGTATCCCCCACATGCCAGATGAATCAAGCTGAGGGCCAGATCTGGGCTGTGGGCCAGAGGCTCCCCACCCTGATTTATAGTGTGGACAGAGATGTGGGTGTTTTGTGAATATATTTTGATGATGATTAAAAAAAAAACGCGAGAGGGGGGAAAACACCATTCCTTAAAAATGTGCTGAGGGAGAGAAGCGGAGGCCTTGCCACCAGATTAGGGTAGCTCCGCTGTAAGCAGTAGCGGCTCCTTGGACTAAAAGGTCTTGAAAGAACGCTTCATGAGAGGCAGTACCCCTTAGAAGGCAGTGAATTGTGAATGAGCCCCCTGTATGCCAGTTACTGGGGGCAGATTACGCTTACTGTCCCCTCTGCAGGTGTGGAGTTGAGGGGATTTGGCCTGCATTTTAACTCCTGCCAGGCCCGAGAACAGAGAAAGGGAGCTGGCTTGCTGAGCTCTGGGGATACCCTGAGTCCCACACTTTCCCAGACTCACGGTTATCTAGAAACTAGCAGGCTTTGCTTTTGGGATCAAGCCCAGGTTGTTGCCAATGGGCAGTGGACAATAGGTTAAGTGTGAAAAGGCCACCAGGATGGAGTCTGGGCAAAAACAAAGAGCAAAATAAAACAAAGAACAAAAAAAAATCCACCTCAACTCAACAATTTATTCTCAACCTTCAACTCAATTGGTTTGAATTGGGTCCCAACTAGGGCTGAGGAAGTGGAGTGGAAGCAGAGAGGCTGAGCAGGGTCTGGGAATGGAGGCTCCCACCACAGTGTTCCTCTCCCGGGTGAGGCGGAGCCAGGCACAGGCTTCCTTGTTTTCCTCAGGAAACACCAGGCGCAGCTGCCTGGCTTTTTCTATTGCATCTGGGCAGGAACCTCCAACAAGTTTCCTAGGACGCACACCGGTCTTTGAGGATGAGAGATTTATTCTACAAAGGTGAGGCTACCAGTCAGGCCTTGTTGTGTTGGACTGCAATGAGCAAAATCACATCAGTCTGCAACGCCCCCAATACACACACACACTTACACACACTCACACATACACACACACTGACACAGTCACACACACTCACATAGTCACACACAATCATACACATTCACACACTCACACATACACACACACTCACTCACTCATACACACACTCACACAGTCACACACACTCACACATACACACCCTCATGCAGTCAAACAATCTTACACACACACTCATACACACACACACATGCAGAGGAGGAACAGTGGACACTCTCATACCTGAAATTTGTAGTTTCTATCAAGAAGACCCTGCTCTCTTCTCTGTCCCTCACACTCCTCCTCCTGGCTTCGGGTCCTCCAGGTCAGAGGGCACCCTTGTTCCTAGCACCCCTGCCACCTTGCCAGGCTCCTGCTTGTCTTTAAGCTGCTGCTCCTTCTGGAATGCTCCCTATACGTCACATCTTCTCCATCCTCATTCACGTCCTGCTCTCTGAGGAAAGAGGGTCTCGCTAGCCTCTCTGGATTACCCAGCCTGGGGCTTTGCACATCCCCAACAACTCCAAATCTCTCGGCTAGTCAGAAGACCCCCCCCTACAAAAAAAATTGAACAGACAAAGATATATGAAGGAGAAAAATCTGCCTCTGCAGACCTAGCAAGAATAGGTGACTGGAGCTTTTTCTTTTGTTAGTTTCCTCACCAAAACACAAACAGACCCATGGCACCCACAGGGCAACTGTGGGGTTTATTGAGCCTCCAGTAGGCAAATCTGCCTTTAGCCCTGGAAATTTTCTGTTTTGCATCCAAGATGAACTCGAAGACTCCGTGAAAGGGACTCTGGTCTATATCACTCAGGGCTGACTCCTTCAGCGGATGGCAGGAAGCCCTCTTTTTTAATTTTCCACTTCCTGCTTCAGAGCTTAACAAAGGACTTGTGTATAGGATGCATGTGTGCGTTAATGTGTGTGTGTACCATGGGAGAATGTACACAGAACCTTTGTCAATTCATTCCATTTTGGGGGGAGAGGAAACAGAAGTGGATGTCTATTCCTGGCACTATCAGGGAGCAGCAAGGGGGCCCCTCTCACTAACTAGCCTTCCTTGTAGTTGGTTCCAAATGTCTTTTTTATAACTCTTGGGTTTAAAGCCACATCCCTGCCTTCTGGCTATCTCCCACCCCTCACCAGGCACCCCTAAAGCTGGACTGTACACCCTGGGGCCACGTTCTCGAAAACCTGGGAAGACACCATTGGCGAGGAGGACGAGGTGTATAGTGAAGCCCATTTACAGACTGTATGTGCTAATTGTAAATGTTCCTATCTTGTCATTAAAGTAAATCTGGCAGGCCTAGTACTTAGCAGCCCCTGGTTAGCTATTAGTTCTATGCTACTGTACTGGCTGAGCAGTCATAAAAATGTATCTCTTTGAAAAACAATCCATCATGTATACCAGCCTCCTCTGCACCCATTAGACCAAATTGGTATGACTAGAGAGTTCAGTCTTGGCTGACCAGGTGTTGGAGTTCACTTCCCTCTGGAAGAGTAGACAGACAGGGGGCTGCAGAGCTGCCTGCCCTGTGGGGCACCATAGGAAGACAGGCCGCAGCCCAGGCTCCACCCACATCACTCCCATGTCTGCTAGAAGTCAGGTTTATGGTTCCAGTCCCAGGTCTGGGCCACCCGCACTCTGTCCATCCAGCCTTGGTAAGTAACTCACTAGTTGGGAGTCCTTGATAAGGACTTAGGGCAGGACTTGCAGACACTGCAGCGTTTGAATAGGGACCTCAAGAAAGGTAAGAGGGCCCCCGGGGGTGGAGGCCAAAGTGCTCATCTTATGGATATTTTCTTAAGTTTCTACTTAAGAGACACTGGGAATTCCCGGCACCAGGAGGAGTGATCGAGCCAACAGGGCCAGGGCTTTCGTGTGCCTCAGAGATCTCACATAATACAGTCTCTGTCACATGGTGCCAATCTCTCCCTTCCCTCAGACAGTGTGCTAGGCATATGGCCTTCACAGGGGACAACTCAGAAAGTATGGGATAGGGCATATGTCTATGCATACCCCCGGAGGAAGATAACACCTGAATTAGCCTTCGTTTGATTTAAAAGTCTCAATAATAGAGAAATTACCTAACCTAAAGACACAACAGAACTTGGAAATCAAACCTGGCCACTGCTGATTTGCTTTTTTTGTTTTTTATTTTTTTTATTTTTTTGAGACAGGGTTTCTCTGTGTAGCTTTGGAGCCTGTCCTTGGAACTAGCTCTGTAGACCAGGCTGGCCTATCATCTGCTCACTTTTGACAATTGAGTATTCTAGGCTAAGTATTAAGCATGCGCCAGGTGTACTGCAAATCCTCTTGTGCTCTGTAGGTACAGTTACAGACTCCTTTTGTAGATAAGTAAGCAGAGGTTCAGACACATTTATCTGAGTCACACTGAAATTCAAAGCCAGAGGAGCTTGGAGTATAGATTTCAACATCAGGCAGCAGGAATATGCCTTGTTTTATGGACAGGTGTATTAAGTTAAGCCTTGTCTCATTTTGTAAGTGTTCTCTGGGAGAGGCTGTGGCCTGGCCTGAGACCAACGGCTCTGCAGCTCAAAGAGGCTTAGGGAGAGATAGACATGGGAGCTGTTACCGAGACATCAGGAAAAATGAGCAGCCAGAAAGACTTGTTTAAGGTCATGGAAGCTGTCAAGGGCAGAGCCAAGTTCAGGCAAAAGCACATGCTCCGTCACAGCTCTCACCTCAGCCTGTGCACACACCCGGAGGCTACCCCACCTCTGCCTCTCCCCTTCCCTCTCCCTTTGCAGTCAGAGGGGACCTGTTTCCCAGGTAGCAGTGACAGGTTTGATTGACACTTCAAGGGTTTTGCTGAGTAGCAGTTCCCAGCCAACCGAGTGAATTCTGAGGTAAACAGACAACTCTTGGATGTCAGCAGTTATTCCCCTGGGGAAACCTTGCTCCAGAGCTCCCCCAGAAAAGTCTTTCCTTAGGAGAAACTCATTGTTGGCTGGGAGGATGAGCTGATGAGCTTCCAGAACAGTGACTGGCATTTGACAAGGCTGAGCTTATCCAGACCGGGCATTTCTGTGTATTGCGGCTATTTGATTTTCTCTTCTGTGGAACCCTCCGTCCCTTCTCGCTCTCATTGTCCCTTCATGACTACCCCGCCCATAGCAGTGCGTCTTCCATTGTCTGCCTGCACGTGGACAATAAAATCATCTCTAGCATATCATAATTCATTCATTGCTTTCTTGGGCCTGTGTTTCGGGAATCAGGGATATTATGCCAAAGGAACAAATCTCTAACAGAAATTGTAGACCTCAGTCAGCAGGCCAGTGGGATAATCAAGAGGTAGCAAAAGTTCTTTTGAAATTCTATTCCTGTGTCTGAATGCCTGCACCCACACCCCATTTGAGAACTAGGTTCTGTAGTGGAGGTCACTTCAGCCAGGACTGACATGATCAAATAGAAAAGCCATGAGCACTGGAGATTGCCTTGGATTATACTGTAACTCCACACCATATAGGTTACTGTGTGGTGCCTCTGTTTCTTCATCCTGTATGTAGGATAGTTATTATGCCTAATTCACATATAAATTTAGATAACTTGAACATGCGTGCTCATGCATCTGTGTGTGCGCGCACACATGGCACAAGGGGAGGCGCTTAGTGTGTGGTATCTAATCTTGCCATTTCTTCACTAAAAATACCTTAACCTTCAGGTTCCTGAAAGAGGTAAGTGTGGGGAAGGGCCGTTGACAGGAACTATTGCGTATCTGTGATGGGCCCCTACCATGCTGTGTGTGAAGAATATAACAAAAAGCCATGAAGGAAGGAGCCTCTTTGGCGGCATGCTTTGAGCTTCCTCTCAACGCCCCAGCTGGAAGCTTCGTGGAGAAAGACCCAGGATTGTTCCTTACATAGCACAGGAAACAGTTTCAAGGCTAGTTCTCAGCATTCCACAGCCAGGTAGGTTTGCGTTCAGCCCTTGTCTTTACTCTTTGACTGTGGCGTGGCCCTAGGCAAGCATACTACCTTCTCCTGTGTGACCCTCTGGCTTTATGTGTCGTGTGCTCCAAATAGATTTGTAAGTTCTACTCTAGACAGTGGTCTCTTATAGTCAGGACAAGGGGATTCTGAAAATAGATTTCAACCTTTTAAATTTATCTTATATTTAATATATTAACATATTAAACTAATTTTGAAATTAAACTACGATTATATCATTTCCTTCTTCCATTTGCTCTACTCCAACACCTCCCCTGTTCCCTCTTACCTATAAGCTAGGTGTGGTGACACACACTTGTAATCCCAGAACTCAGGAGGAGGAAGCAGGAGGATCAGAAGTTCAAGATTATCCTTAGTTACATAGTGAGTTTGGAACCAGCCTGGCATATATGAAGCTGTCTCAATAAACAAAAGTAAATAGCTTTTAAATATTATTTTAGACACATTCTTTATTTCTTCAAGTAGGTTCTTATAGCTATTTAGTATCCTTTCATTTCAAATGTATATATGGGTTTGTTTCATGATATAAGGTGCTAGCCGCACTGTGTAGGCCTCTTTCTCATTTATATATTTATTTTTGTCTTGGAGGTAAAATATAAGAACAAAATAAAGTTTACCATCTTAATAATTCTTTCTCGCTCTCTCTCTCATTCTTTCTTTTGTTGTTTTGTAAGACAGGGTTTCTCTGTGTAGCCTTGGGTGTCCTGAAACCAGCTCTGTAGACCAGGCTGACCTTGAACTCATAGAGATCTCCCTGCTGCTGCCTCTCAAGTGCTGGGATTAAACCTGTGCACCACCACCGCCCAGCAGGTATTTCTTTTATTATTTTTAACTGGACTTTAAACTTCCTTTACAATTATTTTTGCAGCTATCATATAAAGTAGCAGGTTTGTTTCACTGTGGAGTTCTCATACATCTAGAGCATGAGACTTCTTTCTTTTGTTTTAGCTCCAGGGACACCCTTCACAGGTCTCTTTGCAGCATAATCTCTCCCTTTTTGAATATCCAAAATGTCTTCATTTCTCCTTCGTTCTAACGGATAATTTTGACTCAAGATAGAATTCTCATGCTTCTTTTCTTTTCTTTCTTTCATTCTTTTTCTTTGGTTAATACTTTCAACATCTCCTCCCATTCCACTGCCTGTGGCATGCATAGTTTCAAGGAGAGCTTTTTAAGGTAGGGTCTCACGTAGTGGCCTTGAACTCCCTATGTAGCCGTGGATGAGCTAGAATCTACCACCTGAGCACTGGGATGACAGGCTTGGACCACCACAACCAGCTTCTGATGAGAAATGAACTGTTTGTGTTATTTCAGATCTCTTTTAGGTCTTCATGGCTTCTCTGTTTCTGCTTCTGAGGTCCTCTGCATCTTTGGCCTCTCACAGTGCCATAAATATCTGAGTGTGGATCTTGCAGAGATCCTCCTTCTTGGAGTTGGTTGGGCTTCTTTCCCATGTAGGTTAATGCTTTCCATCCATCTGGAGAAAGTTGAGACTATTCTTTGTTCCAATAGTCTTTTTTTTTTTACCACTCTTCTTCCCTCTACTCTCTTTGTGATTGTTCATTGTTGTACTAGGATGTGTCCCACG
The DNA here is from genome assembly GCA_001685075.1 of Bramus lutescens. Lineage (NCBI taxonomy): Eukaryota > Metazoa > Chordata > Mammalia > Rodentia > Cricetidae > Bramus > Bramus lutescens. The sequence continues at coordinate 69,809 of LOEQ01001814.1, forward strand.
GGCCTCCTGCTTTCTCCCTATCTGCTTCTCACACTGGATTATATCAATATCTTCAAGGTTTTTAATTCATCCTATTGCCTGTTAAAACCTATCATTGAACAGCTCTGGGAAATGGTTCATTTCCATTATTGTATTTTAATTCCAGATCTCCTACTTTTTTATTACAAATCTCCATGCTTTCCTGATTGTCCTTCCTTTCTTCTTTTCTTCCTTGGTACTGGAAATTGAACTCCGGATCTTGCATGTTCCAGACAAATACCCTACCACTGTGTTCTATCCCAGCCATCTGCTTTCTTTTCTAAGTGGGATCTCACTAAATTGCCCAGACTGCTCTTGAACTCACTTTGTAGTCCAGGCAGGCTTGGAACTTTTGATCCCCTGCCTTAGCCTCTTTAGTAGCTAGAATGAAAGGTTTTTGACACTGGGTCTGGATCTATTCTCTTTTGGGTGAAACATCATTCTCATATCTTCTTTTAGCTCTTAGACATGACTCTCTTGAGCCTTTATAACATTCAAAATAGGTGAATTTAAAAAGTCTAAAAAATGGGCTCCTTAAGTATGTTTTTCTCCCTCCTTTCCTGTCTTTCTTTTTCTTTTGTGGATACACTTTCTATTAATTAGTTCTTGATATTGTGTATGGGCTGTTTATTTACAGGTAACAGATTCTTCGGAAACTCAACGTTTTGAGTGTGGTGTGCAGCAATCCTGGAAGTTGGATTCTTCTCCTCCAGGTTTGCTGTGGGTGCTGCTTGTAGTAGCGGGTGCTTGTTTGCTCAGTGCGTTCTATTTGAACTTCTAGCTGAGGCAGTAGGCCCTACCTCATAGCTGTAGTTTATAAAGTAGAACTCTCCCTACTGTTTTCTTTGGCTGCTGAACAACTCTTTTGATGAAACTCGAGTCCAGTCACTTGGAGAAGAAAGTCATAAATATTAAGCTTTTCTTGATGCCTCTTAGATCTTAGCTGAGCAACCTCCATTCAAAGAATTCATAAATCACAAAGCCAATCAGTATCCATCATCTGCCTTCTTCATGTCAGGAAGAGAAGAAAATAACAAGAGATTTATAGGCACGAGAGGGGCTCTCATTCCATTCTTCTCGAAAGCTAGAAAAGACCCCAATGAAAACAAACCACAATGGGGGAGGAAAAATAAAATAACCCAGGAAAGATGACCCTACCCCATTTCCTTCCATTCCTAAGCTTCCCGAGTCATGAGGGAGTATAGTTACCTAGAAACTAGAGTTGTGTGATCTTGCCAGAAATAGGCACTCAAACTTCCCCTCCACAGCGAAAGGGACAGCCTGCTGTCAATATGGAGGGGAGTGTGTGCGACAGAAAGATTGGAAAGCGTGGTCATAATGTCTCCAACACTGGAAGATGGTGGGACCAGGGAGACAAAGGGATTAGTGGGGACAAGTAGAGACAAAGAGTGGTCAAAACATACCTTGCCTCTGAGGCAGACTTAGAGTAAAAGATAGTTGAGTTTTTTTTTTCAGTTTCATGTTCTCCCCAAGCAGTTTTTAATATTGTCATCTGGGTTCTTGTAATATTTCTCAACTATCACCTGTTAATACTCATTTAACAGATACTAGTCAGGCACTGGGAATACTGAAATGAATAAAACAGATCCTTCCAGGTTGTATGGGAAACCAGTATACAGAAAATAGTATTATAGCGAGGGCAAGGCTGTGACTGAGGGAAGCCTGGGGAGTGGGAACCCTAGGAGGCCCCTCACTCTGGCTCCAAGTGGGAGTGAGGGTGGGCAGCAGGATTCGGTACGGCCTCTGGCAGATGATAAGCATGAACTGAAACTTATATGACAACTTTGTCAACTGTTGCTGGCAGGAATGTGCAAGGGTGCAAGCACCCTAAAGAAAAGAAAAAGCAAATGTAGACACAAGTCATGGGAAATTTCTTGCATATTCATTTGGGTACATTCTACAATGGTAAAAATAGTTTTAGAAGATGAATATGGGATATATAAAGGATTCTAGAAGGAAATGAGATTAGAAAGCTAAATAAGGCCAGATCACAAAATACTCTGCATGCTTTAAGGAGGCATCTGCACTTCATCTTGAGGCTTGTGGAGGAGTCAATGAAAGATTTCCCAGGGGAATGACCTGGATAATGGCAGGGAGGTAGTTAAGAGTGCAAACTGAAATCCTGCCATTTGCAATGGCATAGATTAAACCGGACGACATTATGTTAAGTGAAACGAGCCAGACGCAGAAAGACAAACATTACATGTTTTTACTGATGGAATATTTTAAAAAAAATATAGGGAGTCAAATAGTGGTTACCAGAGACTTCAGAGAGCTAGGGGAATAGGATGGGTGGGGGAAAGTTGAACAGTGAGTGCTGTTAATAATGGAACAGTAACAAGATTTTCTGATGTTTAATTGCGCAGTAAGGTGGCTGTAACAATAGGAAATAGTTTTGAACATCATCATCATTAAGAAATAGTAAAAGTAGAAGGTGTTGGGTATACTAATTAACCTGACAGTATCATTCAAATCTGTCTGTATTTATTATTATTTATTATTAAATCTGTTATCCATCAGCTAAGATAGATAGATAGATAGATAGATAGATAGATAGATAGATCTATCATCTACCATTTATCCATCCATCTACCCATCCATCCATCCTCCTTTGTGATTTGGGCCTGGGCTTCGCACATGCTTGGCAAACCAAGCACTTGACTACTAAATCTATGTCCCTAGCCCAGCATGTATGTTAATCAAAATATTATTCTTTACCCCATAAATATTATGTAAAATAAAGAATATTGTTAAGAATCATAAATATACAAAAAACTTTTTAAAAGGACACAGAATTTGTAATTGTTGATTTTAAAAATGCAGTCCCTGTGCTAGCAGCCTCAGTGTCATTGGGAACTTGTTAAAATGTGAAATCCTTGGGGCAGAGACGTGGCTGGGTTGTCAGAGTGCTTGCCTTGTGTGCACAAAGCCCTGGGCCTGACTTCCCAGCAGGTGTGGCGGCATGGCCTGTGCCTACAATCCAATCCCAACGCTTGTGAGATGGAGAGGCAGGAAGGTCAGAAGGGCCATCTTTTACTACATTTGAGGCCACCCTTGACTACTTGGAACATTGTCTCAAAACAAATTTGCAGGCTATGACTCCATTCTAGTTCTACTGAATCGGCAGCTGTCAGAGGTGGGATCCAGCCATCTGCGTGTGAGCAAGCTCTACAGGTAATTGTGACGCCTCCTGGAGTGGGAGAACTGTTTCTTGGACAGACTACCTAGGTCAGAATTCTAGCCCTCCTACTGGAAAATCTTGGACAACTTTGAACCTTTTAGCAGCCCAGTTTCCTCTACTATAAAATGGGGGTTTTAAAGTTGTTATGGCAATTGGGTACATTCATTCACATAGATGCTTAGGATAATACCTGGTCCATAGCAAGTTATGAACAGATGTGATGGTGAATGAATAGTGCATGGTTTTCCGCACCTGCAATCCCAGTACACAAGAGGTAGAGGCAGAAGGATGTCCAGTTAGAGGCCAGCTTGGCCTATGCAGTGAGATCCTGTTTGTAAAGGCCAAAGATTTGGGATGAACTTCAGTGTAGAGTGCTTGCCTGGCGTGCACAAGGCTGTGGGTTTGAGCTGCAGCACTACAAAAACAAAAAAATTCCTTCTCAATGCCTAACCCTTTTTTTTTATATGGCTTATGAGCCTTAGTTTAGTGTCATAGCTCTGCCCCCCTCTCCTTGTCTCCCATTAAAAAAAAATCTATTAAACATTTATTACAAGCTAGGAGGTTGCTTAAGGGGAATTAGCCTAGAGAGGATCATAGCACTATGGAGAGAGTCCAGATCCACTCACTTTATAGAAAGGATGGAACTAAGCTATGGCATTGGACACGTCCCTGTCCTCCATGTGCTATGGAGTGTGGGGGTCAGAGCAGATGACCTCTAGGAGCTCTGGCATTTGGTGACTCTGCTTGCCTTTCAACGAGTCACACACGACAAACGTTTATTGAGGTCTGTTCTCATAACATTCAGGGAATCTCATCACAAGCCCCTGAGATAGCTATAATTCTGTTGTCCCAATTCAAAAGGCAAGTGCAGAAACTTACTGAAGATAAGTTTGCCTGAAATGGCACAGTGCCCAAGTGACAGAGCTGGGGTGTAAGCAGGCCCTGTCTGAATCTGGCACTGTGTCTCTCCTACCAGGTCACACTGCCTCCTGCAGCACACCGAGGATTCCTCCACAGAGATAAATGTTCACGGTCATGCAATTAAGCAAGGGGCAGAGGAAAGACTAAAGTCCAGATTTTCTGACTCCACGGCCAGTGTTTGATCTACAAATCACAGTGGCCTCGAACAATGAAGGCTAACAGCATGTTAACTGTTGGACAGATGAATGGCTTGCCTCTTGCCTACAGGCTCCAAGAACCTTAAGTTAATAGACAACATACAAGCTGTGTAATGAACAGCCACATGGCACAGAGGTCACCAGACCCCTGCAGGAGTCACTTTGAAATGCCTGGTGGGATACAAGTGGTTTGAGATGGACTTCCTGCCCTAGGATTGAGTCAGGAGCAGTTTGAAGGTGTAGGGAAAACTGGCATGCTGGCTTTCTTTCTAAGAAAGAAAATAAAGAGAGCCTATTGGCCATGTCCTTGTTTAGTGATTTTTTCCCAATAGTGTGGAATATTGGTATGCAGGAAGAAAATATTCGAATCCCTTTTCTTGATTCTTTTTTTTTTCTTTGTATCAGAGTTTCTCTATGTAGCCCTGGCTGTCCTCGAACTTGCTATGTAGACCAAGCTGCCATCAAACTAACAGAGATCCACCTGCGTTTGCCTACTGTGTGCTAGGATTAAATGTGTGCCACCATGCCTGGCTATCGCTTGTGTTTTGGATGACTTTTAAACCTCTAGTTTTTATATATACTTATGTATTTAATAATATACATACATAAGTGACTCAGAAGTACCTGTTTATAATTTACAATCCACAAATGCACATGTAATATCTCATTTTCTGTTTTGTATATACCTTATGCTATCCACAGTTAATCTATTAGTATATAGTTATAATACATTACTGTAATTGGCAAAGTGGAAACATGTATTCATAAGTTACGCATACATGCAGTGATGAACAAATATTACAATATCTATTTGTGGGTATATTCAGAAGCTTTTGTTCCAAATAGGGCTGCGAGTTAGACATAGTAGTCCTCCAGCATCCATGAGGAGTTAGAGTGTGCTGAGGCCTGGTTATGCAGCTGTGCGGTGGAAGCCTCAGTTTCTTTGGCGTTTCCTATGCACAGCTGTGCATAGGCCATGCGGCCCGGTTTAATAAGCTACTCTCTGTGTAGAGACTGGCGAAAGAGAGCAAGTCCTCATCCTTACAGTGGCTGATACCTACTGACAAAACCGCTCATGTGTTCCAGTACGAGTTTGGGTTGATCTGCACAAAGGCATTTTCTCTCATAGCTGAGATAGTTAGAGACTATCATGCGGGTTATACAGTCTTTTATGGTAGTGAGAAAAAAGTGGTTTGTAATTAAACGAGGATTAGTATTTGTATCAAAGCTCCACATACAATTCATATATATGGAAGGATTAAGAGGAAATAGCCCAACCTGTGACCATTCCTCTTAGTCTGTTTTTTTTTCTTCCATGACATTGTTGCTAATTAAGATAATCTCAGCAGCCCCACTGTGGAATGTCCCTCATTTTACAATCTCTCTGGGGTTATGGCCTTTCTGGAAAGAATACCAAAGAAGTGACATCATGCTATCTGTGACGCTGCTTGATCTTTTAATAGCTGTGTCTCCTTGTAAATTTTAATCATGTAATTTAAAAATTGCAAGTGTAAATGGTTGCAAAGATGCTATTTTTCAATCTATTATAAAGATCAGCATTTAAAATAAAGTTGTTAATTTATTTGAAGGGAATTCAATGGCTTTAAGTATCAAAGTGAGTTTATCCACCATCATTTAATTTTAAAAACTTGTGAGCACAGTATTTTAAAAAAATTACAGTTTGGGGGGACTCGGTGGGTAAAGCGTTTGCTGTGTGAGCATGAGGACCTGAGTTCAGATCTCCAGCACCCACTTTTTTTTTAATTCCGTAATCTCAATGCTGAATGGTGAAGGGTGGATAGGAAGATTCCGAAGGCTTTGCTGGTCAGCTAATGTAATCAAGATGGTGACTTCCAGATTCAGAGAGAGAAACTGTCTCAAAAAATTAGGTGGAATGCAATAGAGAAAGAGACATTTATTTGCTCTCTCTCTCTCTCTCTCTCTCTCTCTCTCTCTCTCTCTCTCTCNNTCTCTCTCTCTCTCTCTCTCTCTCTCTCTCTTCCCCGTGTGTGTGTGTGCGTGTGTGTGTATGTGTGTTGGGGGTGGTGAATGCATGTCACCATGCACCTGTGGCAACCAGACGACAACTTTCGAGAATCAGTTCTCTCTTTCCATCCTGTGGATTCTGGGGATCGAACTCACACAGTCAGGTTTGTAAGACAAGACCTTTTACCTGCTGAGTCATCTAACTGGACCACATCGTGCATTTCTATGTGTTAGGGTCTGCATGTCAATTAATACATGAAATCCAGTTGACATTTTAAATTCAGTATTATATCATACCTCTAGGTCAATTTCAAGAGATGTAGTATTTTAGTAACATTAAAAGTCTTTTGGTTAGAAAATGCACATCTTTCCATGTGTTAGTCTTCTTGAAATTAAAGTTAGATCACCCTAGAGATGCCTGCACATCCCTGTTTATTGTAGCATTATCACAACTGCCAAATTATGGGATCCACCTGGGTTCCTATTAACAGATTAAAAAGAAAGAAACTGCAGTATATATGCACAATGAAGCTGATTCAACCGTAAAGACCAGAATTGTGTATTTTTAGAAAAAATGATTAAAACTGGAGATCACCCTTCTAAATGAAATAAGTCAGACTCGGAAACAGAAATATCACATGCTTTCTTTCATCTGTGTGATAAGCTTTCTTTCATACATGAGGGGAGGGTGAACATGAATGCAAAAGGGGTCTATTAGGGATATGGAAGGGGAAAATGGGGAATAAGAAAGCCTTAGGGCAGTGGACAGCGTGAATATGCACACAGAAACCTATGTGCACGAACAGAAATGGGGCGAAGACCGTTAGCTTGTATTATTAATGTATGCTAAAGAAAAAAGTCTCCTTCAGTCTTCTCAGTGATACCTTGTAGTTTCCACTTTACAAGTCTTGTGCTTCTTTTGTTAAATTTAATGGCATTGTTTTGGTCTTTTCATTGTTTTGTTCTTTTTATTGTAAACACAGTTGATTTCTTGCTTTGTTCTCTCTATTGTAAGTACAGTCGGTTTCTTATCTTTACACTCAGACTGTCCATTGTTAGCGTATAGTAATCCAGTTGGCTGGCACATTTTCTTGTATCCTAGAATATTGAGGAGCTTGACTTTTAGTCATTTGTTTGTGGATTCTTGGGAGTGCTTTCCAGAAAAGATCATGGCATCTTTGAGTAGAATTAAGTCTTTTGCTCTATTAATGTAATATACTAACCTTGCGTTTTGGGTGAAAATTCCACTTCACATTTTGTTGAGGGCTTTTTTCTTAGTCTTATGATAAAATGCCATAGAATTAGAAAACTCGGTCTCTGCAGAGACTTCGTGATGAGGATTTTCCCCTTCGAGGAGACTTCCTGGCTCCCAGTTCTCCAGACTCTAATGACATGTCTAGATTTAACGTGATGTCACAGGAGTATTTTCAGATAGACTTGCTCTGACCTCATGTTCTTTGTGTTCCCAGCTGAACTCAAACTTTCCAGAGCTCAAGTTAATTTACTTTTCTCCAAAAATTCACTTTCTTGGCTGTCTTTCGAATGACACATGTACTTCTAAGTCTTCTTGGACATCAGGTACCAGCTGACCAAAAGTGTAACCAATTTAAGCAGGGCCAAAGTGGCTGGCATGTCTTTTGAAGTTCAAATAGATTTGGAAATGTGTGCCATGTTGCTCATGTGATGTCAAATCTCACACTTCTGACATATAGTGTGTGACATTTGACAAACTCAAGCTCACAGTGAGGTGACCATTCTGTTTATAGAACCAAAAACTCCACTTAGGAATAGAGGCGTATGTGCTGCCTGGATCCTGCTTCTCTGATGACAGCTGTCTCACACTGAGGCGGGCTTTGATAAAGAATCAGAATACGGGCAAAGGCACTTGCCTCAAAAGTCTGGTGACCTGAGTTTGATCCCAGAACCCATGTAGAGGTGGAAAGAGAGAACTAATTCCACAAAGTTGTTCTCTGACCTCCACGTATGTGTTGTAGCATGTGTGCCCAAACATATGTATGATATAAGAAGAAGAATAAACAAATAAATAAAACATTTTACAAAACATTCCAACTCTTCCATAAGTAACAAGCTATTTGGCGGGTTCCACAGTTTTAGTAGGCCACAATGCCCATGACCCTTGCTATCATTCTGAAGGGCAGCCCCACTAAAGGCAAATCTTCCCCACGATCTATGCGGTTGATGAAAGCTACCAAGTGTATGCAGTATACTTGGTAGCTACTCCTTGAAGACAGCTTCCAAAGAAAGCTTGCAGACTGGGGTTGTAGCACAGTTGGTAGAGTGTGTGCCAAGCATGCCCTGGTTTCAGTCTCCTGCATTGTATAACCTAAGTATGGTGGTCCCTGGCTGTATTCCCAGCAATCAGGTCTTCCGGTATGTCAGCGAACACCTTTACCACCGAACCGCCTCGTTGGACCCCAGAGACTAACTTCATCTTTTCACAATACCAATCTATTCGTTCTTCCAAGCGTTCGATGAGGACTCGCTTTACTGTATGCCCTTCCAGGTTCTGGGGCTGCAGCAGTCAGATAGCCTCACCCAACACAACTTTTAGCTATGTGCACCCTTGGGAGGATGCCATCTGGGAGAAGATGTCATTGCAGTTAATGATCTATCCATTTACTATCTGGATGTGGGACTCTCAAACTGTGGGAGGCCCAGACTGACGCACAAGGCCTATATGAAAACCTTAAGGCTTGGGGAAAAGAGGCAATGGGAAATTGATCCTGTCCTTGACCGGGCCTTGGGTGCTTAATATAGCTTGTGACCTGTGCTCCAAAGCTTGAGGTAGATACCATGCCTCATTGATCTTCATGACTCTGTGAATTTCAGCCACCCAGGCCCCTCCTAGTCATAGGCCAGTCTTAAGTTTTCCAATCACGCCATGTCTGTCTGCCTTTTTTTTCCTGTTAGCAGCTGAATGTGTGAAGTTCATGGTCCCCTGCAAGGAACCCTGGGGGTGGGTCACATGTAGGGCTGAGCTCACCCTTCCTATAGATCAAAGGACATCTGGGCCTGCTTGCTTGCTAAGGAGACCCAGGGGGACTAGAAAGGAAGGGGCAGGAGGGGATTAGGGCAGGCTGGAGCCAGCCCTGATTGATTGACTTGTTTTGCTCTCCTGTTTACCCAGCTGGGCCTGCCCCCACCGCTGCCCACTCTGGCCAACCTCTGGAGCAGTGTTGGAAAGACTGTGGCCTTAGCCAGCAACTGGCAAAACGGAGGCAGGGGACTTTCTATCTATGTCTGCAGCTTTCCTGCCCTGCTGGGCCTCTTTTTCCACCTCCAGGATCCCTTCCCTTAGTCTCAGCCATAAAAATCTT
>LOEQ01001814.1:86346-106203 GCA_001685075.1 Bramus lutescens
ACACACACACACACACACACACACACACACAAATACATAAATAATCAAACAGATAAATAAATCTAAAGATAAAAATGAGGATATTATTGGTCTACAGAATATGCACATTTTTACATTTGAGTCTGAGGGTTGACAGATCTCTTTCCAACACAGTTCACCTGTCTACAGTCCTTCCAGTGGAGGATGAGTTGCCAGGACACTATGACACTGACATGGTTCACTGTTTGAGTGTTAATTTTTGCCAATCAAATGAGTAAGATAACGTCTCATTTTGGTTGTGGTTGTTTATTTCCCTGAGTACATACAATATTTTACAGACCACATGCAGAGGGCCTAGGTCACTCCCATGCAGGCTCTTAAGGGCCATTTTTACAGAAAGTAATTATCACTTTAACATAATGAGCATGGTGAATGGGACCAGGATCACGGTGATTGACAGGCTGGTAGCATATACAGCATGGATATGTTGGACAAAGGGATGACTCATGCCCCAGGGAGAATGACACAATACAGCAAGAGAGTTCATCGCAATACCTAGAAATGTGAGCAACTTAAAACTTACAAATTTTTCTCTCTGGAATTTCTTATTTAAGACTTTAAGATTAAGTTTGACCTCAGATAGCTGAAACCACAAAAAAAGTACTGATAAGAGAAATATTATATGTAGTCCATGTCTCTGGCATGCTTTCTTTTTCAGTTTTATGGGTGGCCAATGTCTCCTCTATACGGTTTGTCTTTAGTTTTATTTTTTAGATAGTTCTTACTTTGGTTCTCAGGCTGATCTTGAACTCCTAGGGTCAAGTAGTACCCCCTGCCTCAGCCTCCTGAGTAGCTAGAGCTATAGGTACATGCTTTTACAATGGTCTATTTTTACTATTAGAATTTGTAAACTTTTATGTATATTATCAAATAATCTTTCCGTATTCTAAGATTATAAAGGTATTGTGTATTTTCATCAAAATGTTACAAAACTTTGCTTTTAGCATTTAGATAGTTAATTTATTTGAATTCTTGTTGTTGCCCCCCCCCCGCTCTCTTNTCTTGCTCTCTCTTCCCTTTTTGAGATAGGGTCTAACTATGCAGCACAAGCTGGCTTCATACACACAATCCTCTCACTTCAGTCTTCGAATACTGGTGTTACAATCATGCACCACCATTCCCAGTCTTAAATAGATTTTATGAAGTTTTTTTATACTTAATTTTGTTTAGGGTATGTACACACACACACATACACACACACACACACACATGCGTGTGTGCTCTCTCTGCCTCATTGCCTTGAAATAGGGCCATGATCATGATCACGCTATCTCCCCTGCCAGGTAAGTATAAGAAATAGGAAAAAAGAAAGAAAGAAAGAAAGAAAGAAAGAAAGAAAGAAAGAAAGAAAGAAATAGGTTCTCCCACTGAATCAGAATCCCACTGTTTAGCTAGGCTGACTGGCCAGCAAGCTCTGGGGATCAGCTTGTCTCTGCTCCCAAGTGCTGCTATTACAGACATCCACAGCCATCCCTGGCTTGTTCTGTAGGTACAGAGGTTTCTAGGTCCTTATGCTTGCAAATCAAGCACTGCTGCTCACAAAGCCATCCATCCCACCCCGTTACCTTGATATTTCTACCACAGCACCCCATTTCTTGCCTCTAGAAACCACTAATCTCTTGATTTCGACAATTTTGCCATTTTGGAATATTATACGAGCAGAATAATGCAGAACATAACCTTTTGAGGTGTGGTCTTTTCTCAGTCAGCACAGTTCCCGAGCTGTAGTAGGCTGACTGTACTTCTCATCACTGAGCCTTGCTGTTTGGTCTGGACACACCTCTGTTCAACTGTTTCTGTGCTCAGGGGGGTTTCAGTTGTTTCTGTTTGGGGTGTTTTCAGCTGCTCTGATTTTTGTTTTTCTTTTCTCATCTTCTTGCCTTTCTGTGGGTTACCTAAACACTTTTGAGGTTGAGGAATTCAATTTTTTTGTTTGTATGCTGAAGATGGAACTCAGGGCCTTGTGCGTGACAGGCAAATACTCCACCAGTGAGCCCAGCCAGAGCTTTTAGGATTCCATTTTGACCTAATGTCAGAATTTATGGTGCCTCTTTGTGACACCTTTTGTGGTTGCTCTGAGGTTGAGAGTATATGTTCATAACTCACCAGTCAACCAGCGCCATCATTTTACATGCTAGAACAAAGTATAAAAACTTTACCTCCCTTTGCATTAATTTTTCCTCTCCAGCTTATAATTATTCTTGAATGTTTCCTGTACATACACTGAAAAACATATCAGATAAATCTTATGTTTTGCTCTGTCAACAATAATTTAGGAACCTCAATAGAGGAGGAAAACCTATTGTATTTGCCTGTATTTTTTTGTCCTTTCTTTGTTCTTTCTTCCTTCCTGACCCTCTAAGATTCTTCTTATTCTTCATTTCTGTTTGGAGAGCTTCCTCTAGCTATTCTTTAAAGTTTCATGTGCCGATGATAAATTCTTTGAGTTTTCCTTCATCCGAGAATGTCTTGACTTCCTTTCATTCCAGGAAGTTGGTGTCTTTGGTTTTTTTTTTCTGGTTGTAAAATTCTTCACTGGAAATTCTTTTCTCCCAGCCCTGGAAACAGGTTGTCTGCTTCCTTGTCCACTCCATAGGGTCTGATGAGAGATCTGGTCGTTTGCTGATTATTCTTACATTAGTGAGGAGCTGTCATCTCTTGCTACTTTCTGGATGTCTTTCTTTTTATTGTCAAAATAGTGATTGTGATGGGTCGTGCCCTAAATTTCTATGGGTTTATTACCATATGGGGTTCATGCATCTTTTTAAATCTGTAGCTTTATTCTTTTTGCCGAAGTTGTGAAAATTCCAGCTACTGTTTCTTTGAGTGCTTTGTAATCCCTGTCTTTTGTCTGTTTTGGTTCTTCTGAGAGAGGAGACAGAAGACAGAGAGGGAAAGAGAGAAACTCACTACAGAGCCCAGGCTGGCCTAGAACACATAATGATCCTCCTTAGTCTCCTGAGGTCTGGGGTTGCATGCACTGCCCCACCTGGCTAAAATCGCTCTCTCTTTTGCTAAGTGTCACAGCTCTCTGGTGCTCTGTTCATTGTTTTTCAGCCTACATGGTAATTTGTCTTCTTTTCAATATTATTGTTTTAAATGTAAGTAGATATTGTGCAATGAGCATATTTCCCTCGTCCTCCTGTACCCTCCCTTTTCCACGCCCACTCCTCCCCGTTACTCCGCGGGTCACTTTATCCACGTGTTCTGCCTTCAGACCTGCTCAGGCTTTTCTCCATGTTCCCCTCCTACCTACTGAGATTTGGCTCTTCAACGTTTTCTAGCTTGGAAATTTCTGTTTGGGTTTTCTTTATGTCTTCTCCTTTGCTCAAGACTTTTTGCCCTTTCTTTCAAATATCTTTATAATGGCCTGCCTACACATTTTGATGACGGCTGCTTACCACCTTTGCCAGATAATTCTCACGTGTTTTCTCCGTCTAGGTGTCCGCTCATTGTCTTTTCAGCTTTATGTAGAGATTTTCTTGGCTCTGGTACAATATGTTTTTTTAATTAAAATTTTGATGTTTGAAATATTTTATCAAGAGACTCTGGCTCTTACATCTTCTGTTTGAACAGACTTTCCTTGGCACTAATATGGTGGTAGAATGTACGAGAAGGGACACCACACTTTGAGTCAGAGTGAAGCAGAGAGAAACCATTGCTAAGTGTTTTCTGTCTGACTAGGTGGCTTCTTGTTTTATCCTTGCCTAAAGGGAGTAGGTTTTTTCCTGGTCTATACTTATTGATGTTCTTGCATTGCTGGCTTCTCTAGCACCCTACTTGGGTTATATAAGGTTAAATAGAAAACCGAGGAAACTTAATGTTTCCTCAGTTCTCAATATCCTTAGCTATGTGCTCTCTTTCCCATGTCTCCTTATGCTTGCTTTATACACAGTTTTCAGGGTCAACTGTACTTGGTAGAAAGAATAGGGGGAAATACTTTTAATTTATCTTGTCCTAGAACTAAAAGTACAAGAGCATCCTTTATGATTTTTTTCAACCATTTTTCCCATAAAATCTCCTATGATCATTGTGTGTGTAGCTGTACTGTTAGTGGAGACTGAGTGAGCACAAGTGGGTACCACTGTATAAGGCATGCAGTAAGGTGCCTAAAGCACCTTGTGACACTTGACTCAATGCTAGTGCCTTACTAAGAGCATACCATTTGAATAATAGCATTCCTTTAAAATGTATGTGTTCTAATTGGTTCTTTCTGGGAATACATGATACTGATTCATTCCTATTAGTACATCTAGTATCCATATCGGTCCTCTTACATTTTCTGTACAGGCAATCAATGTCATTCTCAGGCACGACGTTTTTCTTTTTTCTTTTCTTAAACTAGTATGTTCACGAAGATTTATTTATTTACTTGGTGTTTATCTATTTACTTGTGTGCTGGAAACCAAAGCAAGGGCCTTGCACACACCAGGCAAGCAGCCCATCACCTGTCTCCATCCACAGCCTGTGCTCGCGGCGTCTCGATTACAGCGTTAAGCTGAAGCAGGAATGGCAGGCATCTTTATCTTTTCCCTCTCGCATTTTAAGATAAATGTTTGTAGACTCTCTTTGTTATGTATGATGTTTGTTGTACAGTTCTTGTGGATTTTTTTTTACCAAACTAAGTAGATTTTCTAATGCCAGTTTTTTGAGATCTTATTACACATGTGGATTGCATCATTTTTTCATATAGCTGTGCTGGTCATTTGCTTTCTTCCCTTTAACCTGCTCAGTGGGGAGTCCTATCATGTGATTTTTCTAACATGGAGCTCTCTGTGCATTCTTGGAGCACATCGTGGATGGTCACATGCATGAGGGGATTTGGTGTCATCAGATTATTTTTCAAAATTTTGTCTCTGTTCATGGGAGGATTTGACCAATGTTTTTGTTCCTTGGACTGTTCTTGTCTGATTTGAGGATCAAATTGCAGTAGTCTTACAAATGTGAGATATTTTCTTCTGTTTTTCTCTGGATTGTTTATCCATTTTCAATTTTACTGGCATAGAATTATCCATAATATTATAAGATCTTTATAGTTACAGTGTTTCCATTGCCAGATACATAACATTTGGATTATCACACCATTTTATTGAAATTTTTCTCTTTAATGGGTAATGATCTGTTTAATCTCAATGATACTTTGCCAAGATGTTTTAAAATCTGAGGTGAATATAGTTTTATGCCCTCTCTTTGGGTTAGTGTTTGCCTGGTTTATACTTTCCTATCTTTTACATTTCAACTTTGTGTGGAATACTGAAGAATAAGGTGGCCCTGTCTAGGCAGGTTGCTTCGCACAAACTGCTCCACAGTGATCTCTCTTTGCATTTTACTTTACTTCCTATCACTGATTTATAGAGTTTCTCTATTATTCTTCTCTGTTTTTTTGGGGGGAGTTAATCAGGTTTTTTTCTCCTCTACCTCCTTCTAAATTTTGGAAATTGAATTCAGCTCTGCTATGTAATTATTCTCAATTTTTGTATGTAATTTCTAGATTACTTATAATAAGTAGTAAAGTATAAACACTAAGTAATTGCTACAATGCATTGCTAATTGAATAATAAGACAAAAGTCTGTTCAGTACAGGTGCTACCATTTGAGACCTAGCTACATGGTATACATCAGTAACAATCTAATATTTTTTAATCCATTATTGGGTCAAATCTATAGATGACAATTTTATGATAACAACATTGGAAATCAGTATCTTTAAGGAAACATTTAAATAAACTGTGGTACATATAAAATAGCAGGCAGACACTAAAATTAAACAATTAAAGGTATTTTAATTGACATATGAAGACATCCATAATATGTTACTACATGAAATAGGAGGTCTATATATAGTGTGTGCCATATATAATGGAAAATCACACATGTGTATGCTTGAGTGCTTTTGTAAACAGGATCATGAAGATAGGTGTTTGGTTTTTTTTTCTTGCTCTATTTATTGAACCTAAAGTGGTATTTGATGTCAACTGCGCACTGATTATTTGTTCAAGAAATAGATGAATGAATGAATGAATGAGGGCCTATTATTACCAAAATGCTAACAGTGAATATTTGGAGCCAGGACGAGGGCTTATAGGGTAAGGCCACTTGTCTCAGAAGCCTGAAGACCTGTGTCACCCTAGAACCCGTAGTGGAAAAAGAGAGCTGAGTCCCAACAGCTGTCCTCTGATGTCCACACATGCACTGTGTCACATATGTATGCACATGCATGCATACAAACACACACATCATACACATACAGTGCTAATAATAGTAATAATGATGATAGTAATGATAACAGTGGTTATCTCTGGTTCTTGTGATTAGTGATATTTATTTCCTTTCGTTTATACTTTGTTCAATTTTTTTATAATAAGCATGCATCCGTTTTGTCAAGAAGAGGATACTTTTTATATTTTGAAGCCACCCTCACCTTACAACTTCCAAACATCCCCCCATTTGTCTGAATTCAAAGCAAAGCAATTTCTTTACCATTGTAAATCCATATTGGCAAGAAGATTGGGATAATAACAGAGACATGTTTGCTCTTGGAGATCTGGAGGCAGAAAAAGTGAATTAGGAGAGGAAGTGCAAAAGGAAGGCTGGTGCCTGAAGACAGGAGTTGAGCCTGATTTTTCAAAGCAAAACAATGTAATATAGAACCTGGTGAAGCGAAAGTTAGGAGGAGTAGAGCCTGTGGATCCCAGAGAGCATAGTGGATGCTCTAATGTAATTCTAATCTTTTAAAAAGGATTTGCTTTTTTTTATTTTGTGTGTGTGTGTCTGTTTGCCTGCATGTGTGTATGTGCACCACATGCATGCAGTGCCTGAAAAGACTTGGAGAGGGTGTTAATTCTCCTGAAACTGGACTTAAAGATGTTCTAAAAAGTAAGCCTAGGTCCTCTGAAAGAGCAGCAAGAGCTCTTTCCTGATGAGCCTTTTCTCCATCCCCCTCTCAATCTAATTCTTGGCTCCCAGTTGTGAATGGGTTCAGCAGTTCAAAAAGAAGCCAAGCCATAGGACTCCAGGATTGCTCTACCTGCTGTAGTAACACCTCATTTCCTTAGTTCTTGATTTTTCTTTCCGAGGCTGTGGAATCGGATGTTGGATTGTGTTTTTTGAATGACTTACTGCACTTTCTTCGGGATGCCATGGATGTGTTTGCCCAATCACGCTCCATCCCTTCCCAGCACTGGACCGAACCTAGCTTTCTCCAGTGTGGACAGTTAATCTTTTTCTAGCATTTCTCCTTTCCTGTATTATGCTAAATGAGTGCTCATTTCCTCCTTGGCCTGTGTTACAAAAGTTTCTCTTCTTGCCCAAGTCTTAGAAAGTACAGGCTCCAGGAAAAAAAAAAAGTGGTGGTAGAGACAGTATTGCCAGATAAAATATGGGGCAACCAATTAAATCTGAATTACAGATAACCAATAAAATACCTAATGCATCTATACCCTCATGTATGTACTTATAGCAAAAATCAGCTATTGTTTATCTGAAATTCAAATTTAACTGGACGCCTACTCCCCTTTTCTCTAAATCTGGCAACCATAGATGGGGGGGGTGGGAGCGGGAGTTAGTCTTGTGATGCAAACGTTTTTCTCAGTGCTTTGCATCCAAAATTTACCAGATGTTTCTTAGACAAATTTTCAGTTTACAAAAGGGTAAAATAACTAACTGATTAAGTCAGGATTAGACAGCAGAGCGGTGCTAGGGCTAGAGATTTAAGCTTGAACTTCTCCAACATATGATCTAATTCAGAAATCTCTTTATCAATAATTTATTGACTGGAAGAAAATAGGAACAGAATGATCACAGAGGCACATGTTTCCATGAAAAGCAAAATTTCAAAAGACACTAAAGGTGATGGCTGTTAAGGTTTTGGTTTTCTTTAGACCATAGAAATGACCGGGCTTAGTCTCTTTAGTGTTTCTGAGAGTATCGTCCCAGGACTATCTATATCAGAATCATCTGTAGGGAAATGAAGATAATTGATCCTTCCAAGGACTGAATTCATGGCCTTTACCTCATTGGTGCCACAATCGCTTTTTTTTTTCCAGAACCTTTACTTCTCCAATGGCTTTTGTCCCTAGGGTCTGGATGACAGGGACATTGTTAGCTATATTTTTGTTTCGTCTGTTCCATCACATATTATAAAAGCAATTCAATGAAAGGCAGAATTGAAGAGAGATTTGATATCCTCCAACACACCCAAATAAAGGAATCCAAAAGAACGTCTGAATGGAAAGATGATTGACTTGAACTCTACTAAGTCGCTGGATTCACCTTGCTCTTGAAAGTTGAAGACGTTTCTGTGCCCTTTCTTTTGCAGTGGTATCTTCACATTCCTTAAAACTAGTTCTCTGCTTTTTCTCAGCCTGGCTCCAGGAGACCTAATAACAGCTAAACAATTGGCTTCAGAGCTACAGTATGAGTGCCTTGGGTCAGCATTGTACTGACACAATTAGGGGGCAGAAATGATCAAACTTTAAAAGAACGTGGTCAAGAGACAGTTTGACTTCCAAAGCATCCCTCAGACACCCATAACTGAGGTGTTTTGTTTACATCAAAGATTCATTTCTTTTAGAATAGAATTCATGTATTTGGTCAGTTCCGACATATCGCTGTTTAGAGCAAACAATCTTTTCGTGTTTGGGCAGTTCCTTAATGACATGCTAATAAAAACTCCATGAGTAGCTTGGTAACTTATCCCCTACTATTAAAATGCGAGTAACCCAAGATGACTAGGCTCTGATGTCCTCCTCTCCTTGTGTTACCAGGGACTCAGTTCCTTTTAGTGTGCGTGCTTCCAGTTAATACTTGCCCAAATATTTCTTTCATACTTAGGACACTATAGTTACTTTTTCAGGCTTCAAATATTTCCACCTAATTCTAGAAACACGTGTGCTACGCCTGAAATGCTGGCAGCTGTGACTTAGCCCCCAAATAGTCAGGTCTGCTCAAGGAAAGGCACTGAGCAAACAGAAGCAGGAGTAAGAAGCTGACAGCTGAACAGGCATCAGGAGACAACTGCCAGGTACCCAGATGACCAGCCTTGGGGTGGTAACAGACAGATTCCATTTCTAGAAATAGCACAGAGGGTGCCAACAAGTCTTGGGATACACATGGTAGGATGAATCTTTCTTTCCATCTCTGGAGAGCTTGGCAGGTATCTCAGGAACTTTGAGTTTGCTGGAGAAATGAACGTGTATGGTAGTCTTTGACATGGGCATGTTGTGAATCTGTTTTTTTTTAAGCCACCTTCTTTGACTGACTTAAAGAAGTGTGGGTCACTGTGGAGACACCAAGTGTAAGACATTGGCTCTGCTCACACAGCTTTCATGCCAGTGGAAGAAATAAAACAAGAATCCTAAGGACCTTCCTTAGGAATGGTTAGGTCCTTGCTAAGAAAAACAAATCATTTGTAGACAAAATATAGCCTCAACAATTCCTTCGGGTGATGAGAATGCAACTCAGTTGATTGAGAATTCATCTAGCAAGCAGGAAGCTTTGAATTTGATCCCCGAAGGAAGTAAAACTTCCTTTAAAAGGGCCTACACAAGAGCCAGATATTTAGCATTTTTCAGTAAGTCAAATGCGGATCAGCTGCCTCCAACGCAATGCGACATCGGCAAGAGAATCAGGAGCTCAAAACTAGCCTGGCCTACATAGCTAGAAACCAAGAGAAACCAGAGAAATCTGTGCTGAAGTAGGAAAAACTGTACTGTAGAAAGCCCACAGGAATGGGGGCCATATAAGTAAACCACAAATTCACACCTTCCAACTCAAGCTAAAATCGGAGCAAAATAGGCTGTGGGGGACAGTAGAGATAATTGCCCATGTGACTTCCAGTTGACCTCTTCTCTCTTTTCTTTGTGCATAGGCCCGTTCCTATAAGAATGGCAAGTGTGTGAGCTTGCAATAGGTCTCTTAACACTCGTGTGGAAGTTAGGAGAGGTCACAGGAAGGTGAGTTCTACCATTTACTGATTCAATGATTTTGGCAAAGTGAATCTTTCTGAACCCCTGTTCTTTTAACAGTAAAATGATGATAAAAGTTGCTGAGAGGATGGTCCCATGGATTAAATATAAGGATGCTTGGAAGCACTCAGCCTTAATGCTCAGGGACACAAAGCCCTCAGCAGTTGTTCACCTCTATAGCAAGTAGTTCATAGGTGGTGCATCAAATGAGACAGAGACCTGTGAGCGGTAGGGACTCAAGGGTATGAGTTGACAAGTGGGTTCATGATTGAGGTGACTTTTGAACTTGTTCATACGTATGCAACTGTGAACTGGATGGAAGATACAAGTGCAAGTATGTTGATAGCCAAGTATTGGGAGATGAGCAGGGATGCTCCAGAGACCAAACGTTTACGGACTATGGAGGAGGACCGATGCTCAAAGACAGGGATGAAATAAGAAGACTTAATTGAGCTTATTTGTCATGGTGCAGCTTACTATGAAGTCACTCCCTACCGGAGACCTTACTAGGCCGCTTCTCCTCACGAACCCTCCTCTTGTCTTTCCAAACACTTGTCACTGAGAGTCAACCCTCACCTTATGCTCCAATAATTTTGCGCTGACCCCTTTCTCCTTCATTTTGCTAGCTAAATGTTTACTCTGGAGACAGGTCTCTGCCTTTCCCTTCCTCTGACATGAGAACTTAGCACACTATGGACTCCAGGGAAAGCGTTTATGAATTACCTCAGGGGTTGATTGCAAATGTACCTAATTGGAGCACAAACTTAAGTATCTCTTATACCAGGCAAGAACTGGCTGTATGGGGAAAACAGTAAAACAAAAGAAAACTGGACCGGCTCTCATGTCATAGGCCATTCTTGAAGAGTCAGAGCCAACCTCTTTGAACATTTTCCTAAACATCTTTGCCCAAGTTAGCTGGGGACATGCCAAGGTAAACAAAGGCTGGCTGGCTGACCGAGCTCACTGGTGCAATGGCTGCAGGGAATGAAAGGCTGGCCCAGAAGAGACTCTCAAAGTGCAGCCCTGAGGGCAGACCAGCTTCCTTTGCACTCAACAGCAGTTCCTGGAGCAATCTCTGCTAAATGCAGCATTCTCTGGGGAGGGAGCAATAGTCTTTGGACAGGACCCCCCTCCAAACCTGAGATCAAACCTAGGAATCCAATGTTGAGGTGATTGAGGAAAACCTATGTATACGAAAATTGAAAACCTGTTGCACCCTGATTCCAGGGAACTGCATCACCATGCCTGTCATGGTCTGTTTACCAAGTACTCATCAAATGGAATAACCCATCTGTGACAAATCTTCTTTTGTCCAATGAGGGAGCTTGGTGTTTTACTAATGCAGATGTGCATGTTAGCTCTGATTTTCAAAAAGTCTATTTAGGGCTTGGGAGATAATAACGCAGTCAGTACAGTGCTTGCCATCCCCATAACCCATTTTTTTTAAGGAAAAAAGCTAGGAATGGTGGTTATGAGCTTGTAATTCCAGCACTGAGGGTTCAAAGACAGGTAGATCCCTGAGGCGCTCTGGTCAGCCAGCCTACCCTGCTGCAACTGTTCCAGGCTCTCTCAAAATGCAAGGTGGATGGCGCCAGGAGAATAGCACCTAAGGTTGACCTCTGACCTTCAGTGCATGCACACACATGCACATGCATCCATCCATACACATGTGCTCCCACCCACCCATGAATACACACATGCACACAATTTGTCTGTTTCAATAAGCCAGAATATATTTAAAGTATATTTAAGTGAATATTAAAAGTGGACACAGAGCTGTTTAAATAGATATATTTAAATATGCATATGTAATTTGTGTGTGTATTTAAATAGGCCACATAGCAAACCTTTCAATAAGTAAGTGTAGAGTCAGACTTCAGCATGGCAAATGAAGATGTTATGCAAATGATATATGTTGGAGAACTAGAGTTTAACTCATTTTATTTAGGACACCAAAGACCAGGGAGGGGAGAGAGACCTTCCCTATGTTATATGTTGAATCTGTGGCAGGGCCCAAATTATCATCCAGGTCCCTTGACTCTGCTGTTATTGTAAAATTCACACAGTATAGGCAACAGACATGGGAAGTTCTTCTGTATGCCAGACAGCTAAGGGCAGGTCTCAGGGAGGACCTGATAATTCAAGACCACCCCGAACGCAAAGAAAACCTAAATGAATGAAGGGTTTCTAAATCCAGGAATCTAGAAGGTGATGTGTGCACAAATAAAGGTTTTCAGCAAGAGAGGGTATTTTCTCATCTGTGCTGACAGAAAGAAGATAATGCAGATGAACTCTGGTTTACAGAAGTAGGTTGATATTTTGAAATGCCAGAAGCTATCTGGAATGGTAGATAGATTCAGATTTGCCGGAACCTTCAGCAGGGAGCCCTTGTGGAATTTTAAATAAAGATGTGACACGCTGAAAGTAGAGTTCTCGAAACATTAATCTGATAGGGGTCAAAAGTATGGCTAGAACAAAATCAGACCAGTTGGGTGGGCTTTTCTAGGAATCCAGCCGTGGTGTGACAAGGACCTGAACTGGGATGGTGGCGGGGAGAATAAAGAAGCAAACCCAAAGCCAAGGCTAATTCAAAGCCAAGTCAAAAGTAGCCCAGCCAAGCCCAGTCCTCTATGAAATGGCAGGTGAAGGACAAAGGGGGTCTGAGATAATGCCAAGGTTTTCTGGCCTGGGTAATGGGGTAGTGCCCTGGACTGAAAGGAAAACCATGAAAACGGAAGGTAGTTTGGGGCCATGGTGAAGCCTTTGCTTTTGCATATAATGAGCTGGAGGTTTAGTGGAAGATCCACGTAGAGAGAGTTTCCAAGCAGCTAGAAGTATAGGAACTTAGGTTTGAGGTCAAGAGGTCATTAAATTTTCATTTTAAATCTGGAAGCTTTACCTAGGATGATGTTCCAGTGACAGTCTCATTTTTATTTACAGTTAATTTAAAAGACATATTGTTTTCATAAAGCAGTTGTGGCGTAAGGCTTTAAACACAGTGGAACAGGCATGTAAGTGTCTTCAAAGCCAGAAAACATCAAGGAAAGGGTGGAGGTGGCCCATGTGAGTAATTCAAACTTCTCTTTTCTGGAAATAGAGGAGAGAAAAAGCCATGCTGTAATTTCCAGTTGTCCATTCTTGGGGCACCAAGCCATGTAAGGATTTAGTGTCCTTGTCACCCGATGCAACCTTTCAAAGAACTGCTGGCTAGCTATGTAGTAAGGAACCTTTGGGGGCCCCTTGTACAGAATCCAGCNGCAGCTGCGCCAGTGACTCATATCACGACATCACATCACACCAGATCATTCGGCCAAGCGAGGAAGGGAAGAAGCTTGATAATATTTGCTTTCTTGCCTGTCACACACTTGATCAATGAACTAAAGGCTACCCCCTCCCCAAGCATGGCTAGCTAACAAATGCTTTTGGACTTTGTAACCCCGATCATTTCATCCCCGATTTCTGTGAGGTGAGCTGATTGGAGACTGTCTGCCTTGACGGAAAGCAGCAGGTTTGAGTGTCAGAACAAGAGAGAGTGAGAGTAGTTTTCTGTGGGCGCATTTTCAGAGAAGACTGCCAGGACTTCTAAATCTGCTTGGTGGAGTCAAGCTTGGTGGTCAGTGAGCCACATGAAGTTTCTCCTGTCTGTCTTCTCACGCTTTTTAATAGTTCAGGGCCTACTATGAGACCTCTTAAAACTTGTACTAATTGCCATATATTGAGACTGACAGTATACCAGATGTCACAGGTGGGGTCTTACATACACCCTAGCTCTATTAGACCTGAAGCAAACATCTGAGAAAGTAGCACTACGTTCCCTCACTGTACAGATTAGAGAGGAAACTCTTCAAAGGATGGTAGATCCCAATAAAGAACAACAGCAAGCCGTTTCCACTCTTCCCACTGTGCCACTGGCTTGCCATACAGTGACAGGAAAGTGATAAAACCAGCTCCAGCAAAGCGACCTGGTCGGCCCTAATAAAGAGAAGACTCTTACGACATGTTTGTGAGCAGAGCTTCCTGGAAATCCTTGAATTTGCCACCTAGTGCTAACTCAGCTGATGGTCTAGGCAGTGGTTCTCAGTCTTCCTAATGCTGTGACTCTTTGATTACACTTCATCATATTGTGGGGACCCCCAGCCCTAAAATTATTCTGTATCTGTTTTTAGAACTGTGATTTTGCTAGTGTTATGAATTGTGATGTGAATATCTGTGTTTTCTGATGGTCTTAGGCAACCCCCATGAAAGGGTCAGTTGACTCAAAAGGGGTCACAACTCACAGGTTGAGAACAGCTGACCTAAAGAAACTGGAAGACCCCTTCTACCCTTGCCATGCTTAGGAAATGCTAACACACATTTTCATTGGGTGTTTTCAATGACTTTGGTTTTGTTCTATGATTCTATCCATGCTAGACTGGTTTGTAGCAGAGCCCTAGTACCAACATCCCTTTATAATCCCCTTCTGCTAATTCGCCATCAGCCATAAGAGAGGCACAGTACTTGAGGCGCAGTGGCAAGCCTCATCGTCTGTGCTTACCCCTTTGTTAACTTTCATGTCCCCACTAAGGGTATGTGATTGTTTCTTCCTACAGTTTCACCTAATTCCTTGTTGGTATTAGTTCACCCCTACTGATTTCCAATATGAAAGCTAAGAACTATGAATATTGGTCATATTGTGGGTGGGAGAGGGGGAGCAAAAAGCCGCACTACAATTAGGGCTCTGGGAAGGGGACCATCAGGAAAAGCCTAGATTCTTGGTCAACTTCATTAAAGGTCACACTAGCCCTGAACCTAGGACTAATTCAGGGCTTAAAGTGAGACTCATCTTCTACCTAGGGTTCAAAAGAGACTGATGCAGAATCTTTTATGAATGTAAGTATTGCCCTCCATTGAGGCAGCTGTGATTGGTCCAGCCTAGATTTCATGGCATTTATCCAGCAGTGCATAGGGCTGAGCACAATCATTCACCTTGTCTTCCTGTGCTGAACAAGATGGCTGCCTGAGAGGAACAGGTATCAAGCCAGGAAATGTAACCCTTTCTTCCATTTAGTTTTTTTTNTTTTAACAAAACTGAGCAGCCTACAGACAGAACAAACCCAGTAATTTTGCCTCCTTGGTATCCCCTGTGTTTTTAACTATCCCCTGAAAGAATTACTCTCTGATTTGGTATGTGTCTCATCAGTCATCATTTACTTTTACCCAGTCCTTAGAAGTAGGAATTGCGTATGTCTTCAACACAAACACTGTATGCTAATACAGAAGAGTTTACAAATGCAGGCAGCTACAATGGAAAGACGACTGTTAATACAATGATGCAGAGACGTGTTTTTTAAAATAATTTTTTAATTTAAATGTTTTTATGGTCATGAATGTTTTACCTGCACGCGTGTCTGTGCACCATGTGTATGGAGTGTCCGAGGCCAGCATAGCATACCAGATCCCACAGGACTGGAGTCACAGATGGGTGTGAGCCACAATGTGCGTGCTGGGAACCAGATCTGGGTCTTCTGCAAGCGCAGCCAGTGCTCTTAACCACTGAGCCATTGCTCCAGCCACAAGACAGATGTTTTTAATATCGTTTGAGTGCATTTATTTCTGAGCTTTAAAATCTGAGTGTATATTTCATAAGGAAAATTGTATTTTAGATTCTATCTAAAACATACATTTTTATTAAACTGTATCAGAGTTACTCTTGACCACAGAATGCTGGAGCTGGAAAGAACTTCTATGTCATCAGGTCCCACCCTTGATTGTCTAGATGAGCATAGAGGTCTCGAAAAAAAAATGGATTTTCTTAAGGTCATGCAGTGACTGGGTCCTGGGTCCTGGGCTAAAACCCAGATGGTCTCTGGATGAGCCCTTCTTATAGGCTCCTCACTGTGACCTCATTAACAGCAGAGCTTTGCTTAATGACCTCCTGGTTTTCATTTACTTCATATTCCAAAGCAGTGTCTTCACTGGCTTTGGGGACTCCCTTGGTAGTCAAAGCTGTTTGGAAAGTGCCTAACTGTCATTCTGGATCATTCTCTTCAGATCGGTTGCAGTCTAGGCCAGAATGGAACACTGCCACAAAATTCGCCCTTCCTGGCCTCTGCACCATGAGTAAAGGAAAACGAATGTCTGTCTTCTGTCCATCTGGACTGTCAGATTGCTAAACGCAAGTCTGTCTGAGCATTTGTCCTGTTGCAGGGGAAGTATCAGTTCGAGCCCCGATAAGGGCTCTCTCACAAGCTTTTAGTGTGAAAGAGCTAGT
Source organism: Bramus lutescens (assembly GCA_001685075.1). Taxonomy (NCBI): domain Eukaryota; kingdom Metazoa; phylum Chordata; class Mammalia; order Rodentia; family Cricetidae; genus Bramus; species Bramus lutescens. Next base: position 102,601 of record LOEQ01001814.1, read on the forward strand.
GTTGTTCAGCTCTGCCACACACCCACACCAACCACATGTGTGGAACTCTGAATTTTCCTTTTCCATTAGGCCATGTAGTCCCCCAATGAATTTCCTCTTCAAGGAAGATGTATATCATCTTCTCCAACATGGAGCAGCCTTCTTTTTTGTCTTATATTGGCTTTCTAAAACTCAGGATTTCTATTCTTCCACTGGGCATTTGATTCTTCGCACATACTGTTCTAGAAATGCAAACTAACCAATATTTCCCTAGAGTCCACCAAGAAAGGAGGGATGCCATTTTGTCTGCCTCCTTTAGTCTGTGTATTTTCCTGCTTCACCTCCTGGCCTACTGGCCTCTGGCCTAGCCTGGAAGCTATTTTGGGATCTAACCTAAGCAAATGATGATAGCATTGTGCTGAGGCATTTGAGAAGGGGCGCCTATGTATCTGGTCCTAGGCTCAGTTCCTGTTTCACTTTAAGCCTCAGCCCAGTGACACTATGGCATTGCCACCGAATGCTGCAAATATCTAGTTCCTGATGGATCCATTTTCAACAACTCAAATATAGCAGGGACACAAGCTGGAGCATGTTTATCAAGAAGTGCACATGCTACATGGTCAGTCAGTCAGCAGGGACAAAAGTGGCTGCCCTGGAGAGACAGACAGCTGCCCTATTGGGGCCCCCTGGAGGCTAAACGCCCTTCCATGATCAAGGGAAAATGTTTGTTCTCCACCACCACCTTTTCTACCAATAGACAAATTTAGGGAATGGCTGTCCTTATTCTATGTAGTCCAAGTCTTGGATGGCCCTGTATATAGTCTGAGGGTTCGAGAGGCATGTCACTAGGGTTAGATTTGAGCAAGAACTGACTTGGACAGCTGTCTATATTTGTTTTTAGCTGTGGACCATCCAGTAGAGCTTGAATTATCTTTCCTTCTCAGTCATTATGCTGCTTAAATTCTACACCAGACTTATCAGCCACAAAGACCGTTTCCGCCACATCCATGGTCTCTTGATGGAGAAAATGGCCTGGCAGTGCCAACTGGAGATATTTTATTTGCTTTGGCATTTTTGAGACAGGTTTTCCTATGAAACCCAACTAATCTCAAATGTTAGATCCTCCTCCCTCAGCCTCCTGGGTGTTGGAGTTCCAGGCATATTCCAATGCATCTGACTTAGAGCATTTTTTTTAATTTTAAACAGTAACACTAGATAATGTTCTGGCTCTGAAAAAGATGGCATTTTACTCTTAAACTCTCTTGGTTCTGGAATGATGCCAATTTCTGAATTCCCACTGGAAGTTTCGAGGGAGCTGTCATTTGCCTTCACGTGCATGTGTGGTGTAAAAGGGAGTCCTTCTCTTGAGGGTGATGAGGAGAAAGTTTTAGCGCCAGGTGGGCTCTTTTCCCTTGGAGCTTGAATTAACCATTGGTAAAACTGCTAATCCTTTGCATATCATAAAGATGCCCTTCCCTCCATCCTGTTCTCTCATTCAACCCCTCCATCCAAGGTTGACCAGGGTCATGTGCTTACCCTCTCTCTCTTTCTGACTGGGCACTCTAATGCAAGTCAGTCTAGCCAGACAGTATACTGGAGCTGCAGTGGCCTCGCCAAGTATGGTTTTTCCTACAGATGGAGGCCAACATGATGGGAGATGCCCTTGTGCTTGGTACTCACATTCATTGACAGGGACACGAATGAGGTCAGGCACAAAGCCAGTGTTGACTTTATGTCAGCTCCTGAAGCGAAAGGGATTTTGTAGGAAAGTAAGTGTCCTCCCAAGCCTTTGGCCGCAATAAGTAGTGTGGATGGCTTCCCAGCATTTTTTTAAGCCACACAGGCACTCCATATTTAGGTTCAGTGTTACAGACAATACTCTGAGAGAAGTTTGCCCCCACGCTTAGCAAATGCTGTCCCCATCATCTGTTTTCAATGTGAATTGAATTGGGCAGAGAAAGATAAATGATACAAGACAACTGTCTGAAAACCTCTGGCACTTCATGCTGGAAAAGACTTATGAGACTTGGATCTTTGTGCCATTATATGGTGAGAGCCAACCATTATGTTTGCCGGAAAAGAAACCCATATTTTAGCTTTCATTAGTGGTCCCATGTAAACCAGTTTATGAAATTTTCTTCTTGACTCTCTTCTTTCGCTGTGTCTTCCTCTCCATCTCTCCATCTCCACCCACACATCTCTCTCTCTCTCTTTCTCTGTGTGTGTGTGGGGGTCTGCCCTCACCCAAGTTATCTGCAATTAATAATGGAGGGTAGGGAGGCCAATAATGATGGAGTGAAGAGGTCTAGTATCTTGCAGAGGGAGACCATGGAAGAGCTGGGATAATTCCAGGATCCACCAGCTTTACCTAATCCCAGCTCACCGGTCAACCTCCAAATCTGGAGTCAGTTTTGTAGTTTCTGTCACAAGCAAATGTAACAATGTTGAGACTATATGTCCTACATCTTTCCAAGATGTCATAAGAAGTTCTGCATTAGAGAGAGACGCATGAAAAAAAGCATCGAAATGAAAGAAAGAACTCAGATATAAAATAATATTATACATAGTTCCTGGGATTAGCTCTACCACTTATGAACTGGACAAGGATCAAACTACATCCTGACTTCATAGTTGAGTTCATATGTTTCTCTGTAATTTCACTATAAGTTTAGGGACTGTGTTTGGCTATGTAACACTATTGATGGTCACGAGGTAAGTTACCTAGGGATAAACTAGGTCAGTTCCTCCAAGGGAAAGTAATTTCCAGCTTTCCTAGGGTCCTATATAAGCAATGATGCCCTACGAATCCACCTCACCTGTGCTGGGATTACAGGCCCAGTTACCACACCCAACTTGTTACATGGATGCTGGAGATCCAAATGTACATCTTCCTTCTTGTTGGGTACTTTACCAACAAACATGTCTCTCCAGACCCCAGGAAGCTTCTAATTTTGATAGCATGTTCAAGGTACATCTTAAAATTAATATAACATGCAAGGCCTGAAACACTAAAGCAAGGTCTGGAGAAGTCAGGGAGACTTGATAATGACAGAGGGATGCACAGGGCAATGGCTTTAGAAAAAGACTGTTCTTGGCATATTTGAGGGAAAGCATGGGAACTAGCGTGGCTTCCTGAAAGGCTGGCCTCGAAACCTCTAAGGAAACGTTCGTCTTCCCTGTGAATTATTTCTGTTGAGTATTCTGTCACAGATACGAAGTCAGGAGAGACAGGAGGAACAAGCTTGGAAGTGTTACTAAGAACCAAAGCCCGTAGAGTTTGACCATGGAAAGGGGGTTTGGTTTTATTCTCTGTGTGATGGGGAACCATTAGGGCAGTAACATAACATGATATGAAACATGAGAAGTTCAGGTAGGCTGCTGTGTGGAGAAGGAAGTGCTGCAGTGACAGTAGAGGTGGGTAGGGCAGCTGGGGAACAGGGGAGGGTCTTGACTGTGTATAGTGGCTTGACTGTATGTATAGTGGCTCAACTGTCAACTGTATGTATAGTGTCTCGACTGTATGTATAGTGGCTCGACTATATGTATAGTGGCTCAGCTGTATGTATAGTGAGTGGCTCGACTGTATCTATAGTGTCTCAACTGTTGACTGTATGTATAGTGGCT
>LOEQ01001814.1:116604-126634 GCA_001685075.1 Bramus lutescens
TCAGTCTAATTGTCTGTAAGAAAGAGGGTAAAGCATGGTCCTGAGGGTGCCTTCCAGATTTCATTTTCCACAACAATATCCTTTCTGCCTTAGATGCAACTTCAACTTGGTTACTGCTATGGGTTACTTAGTTTGGTCTGTATTGTGAAACCATGGTAAAAGTGATTTTCCCAGCTCACTGTTCCACCAGCAGTATGGAAGAACCCCATCTTCTGTATACCCTCAGAGGTATTGCCAGCTAGCTTGTCTTACCCATTCTGAGACGCATTCTTGACCACAGCTTTCTCTGTGTTGCCATAGGCATAATAACACCCAAGTATCCTTGAGACTCAACTACCAGCCACCCGTGGATCTTTGAGAAGAAAAACACTCCCAGCACTGCCTTTGCAGTAGGAACCAAAATTGAAAGGGAAAAATATTCAAGGGACACATTTCCAAATTGGCTTTCTAGCGGTGGCTTCTCCAGAACAAAAGCTATAGTGAGCTAAAAAGCTCTTAGAAAAATAAGACTTGGGAGCAGAAGACAAAAAAGCACTTCTAATCTTAATTCTTGCTTGAGCCACTTTTTTATAGGAATAGGAATGAGAATTGAATAAAAGTGACCACCCACCCAGGGAAGCTCCAGAGGAAGCCAAGGATGTGAGGGCCACGTGGTTTAGTGACCCACAGGGATTTTCATAGCAGCTTCATGGGCATGTGATTCACCTAGCATAGAATAGTCCCAATGTTGTACAACCATTGCCACTGATTCCAGAATATTGTCAGCACTGCACAGAGAATCCCCGTGCCTCCCGGTCTCTCCTCCCTCAAGATCCTGGCAAGCCTTCATTTTCTTTCTGGTTTTTTTTTTTTTAGTGGATTTGCCTATGTGGACATTTCATATAAATGGAATCATAAAGTAAGCAGGCTTTGAGATTGTATGCTTTCACTTAACCAATATATGTGTTGTCAGGGTTCATCCATGTTGTGGTATTTATTGCTGAATAATATTCCATCATGTAACTATTCCATTTTGCCTGGGGATGAACTTTGGGGTGCTTTCTGTTGAGGGCTATTCTGATATGTATATATATATAATGTTGCTATGAATATCCACGCACAGTGTTTTGTATGGTTGTGTTTTCAAATCTCCCTGGAATTGCCGGGCCATGGGGTAACTTCATATTTAACTTTCTGGGGCACTGCCAAACTCTGTGCCTAAGCTGCATGATGTAACAACCCCACTGACAATTTATGTGTGTGTCTCTTTTCTCCAGATCCTCACCAGTATTTGTTATCTTTCCATTTTTTGCTTTTTTAATTTATTTAACTTTATTTTATGTGCACTGGTGTGAAGGTGTTGGGAACTGAAGTTACAGACAACTGTGAACTGCCATGTGGGTGCTGGGAATTGAACCTGGGTTCTCTGGAGGAGAAGTCAGTGCTCTTAACTGCTGAGCCATCTCGCCAGCCCCATTTTGCTTTTTGTTATTGGCCTCCTAATGAGTGGAAAGTAATACCTCCCTTTACTTTGACTTAGACCAATCTAATGACTGTTGATGTTGTGTGTCTTTTATGTACTTATTAGGGATCTGAATATCCACTTGGATTCTCCCTTTGATTCTTTTGAACTGGGTTATTTTTTTTTTATTTTAGGATAGAAATGGTGGTGCTCTGTATATGTTCTAGATACAAGTCTCTTACCAAATGTATGATTTCAAATGTTTTCTTCCTGTTCTGTGGGTGGTCTCCCCACTTTCTTCATTGTGAATTTTGAAGCCCAAAAGTTCTCAAATTCCATTAGATTCAATTTACCCAATAAAAAAAATTAGTTGCCTGTGCTTTGGGGTCAAAGTTGAGAGACCATTGTGTGGTGCAAGGTCAGAAAGAGCATCACCATGCTGCTTCTAAGCTGTGTGGCTTTAGCTCTTGGATTTAGACCTTTGATGGAGTTTGAATTAGTTTTTGTGTGTGATGCAAGGGAAAAGCTCAACTTCATTCTTTTTGATGTGCTATCTAGATATTGATAATACCCTGTTTGTTTAAAAGACTATTCTTTCTTTCCACTGAATGGTCTTGACATCTCCCGAAAGTAAATAGATCATAAATGTGAGGGCTTGTTTCTGGCCCACAGTGTTGCTAATTGACAGAAAAGGGCAGTCAACTCACTATTCACCTCAATACCTTGGCCCAGCTCACCGGAGGCCTCTTATCCCTCCATCTGTATTGCAGAGAAAAGGACACTGCCCGGGGATAGGGTCATCACCGAAATTATATCCAATGACTCAACATGGGAGCAAACCATGGGGTGTGTGTGTGTGTGTGTGTGTGTGTGTGTGTTTCTAGAACCAGTCTCCCTTTCTCTGGAAACTTACAGTTCATTGTAGACCCCATCCTTCTTTTGAGCACATTGTCCTGAGTTTAAAATATCTCCCCTCCTTCTCTATCAGTTGGGTACCACATTGCAGGTTACATACTCTGTGCTTAAGCTAGAGCTACAGACCAAGGTTTCAGAAGGCCAGTTTCACAGAATCGTGTTTCCCCCAAAATGTTCTTCTTGTACTTTCTTTGTCAGCCACATGGTGTGATACCTTGGGTGCTGTTGTCCCATCCCCACCTGAAGGTTCATATATTAAGAACTAGGTCCTCAGTTTGGCAGTGTTTGGAAGTGGGGGACCTAGTGGGAAGCCCTCAATGGGCATTTGCTCAGAAAGAATTTTGGAAGTCTAAATAAACCTCTGTGATTTCCTGCCTGCTCCCATCATTGCCATTTACCTTTGCATCTGCCCCAGTCATCCTGGGTCTGAGGTCTCGCTGTGCATTGCAGACACCAAGATGCATCACTTGAACCTTGCTCCAGCTGTGAGGGGCATGGCTGGCTGATGACCTCCAGCTGTTAGCTCTCTCCTAGGTCTGCCTCAGCTTCTAAACCAAGGTCCTGCTGTTCTTGGGGTGAGTTCTAGCCGTGCCTGATCAGGACTCATTTTGGCCAACTGTCACAATGTCTGTTGTCCAAAGAACTCAAACCCCTTTCCCCGTCTTGCCCCATCCTATTTCCTCCTCTGTGAAAGGAAAGTAAGGACATAGTGGTCCCAGGAAGAGTGAGACAAAGTAAAATACCTGACACATAGCAGGCATTTTATTAAAAAGGATCTACTACTCCTGGGGAACCTATGGTTTTCATGGAGACATATTAACCTTTAATGGTATTAGAGGCATTTCTAATGGTTCAAACCTGGAAAAATGCCTCAATGACCAGCAAGGAAAAAGACTGACAAATTGTAGTGCGTCCATAATCAGCAATAAAATGTAATAAACTTTTGTTGTACACAGCAGTTTGAATAATTCTTAGTATTATTAGAGCAGGCTAAAGAAGAGAGAGGGAGAGAGAAAGAGAGAGAGAGAGAGAGAGAGAGAGGGAGAGAGAGAGAGAGAGAATAATTCCATCTCTCTGAATTTTAATAATTGACCATGCTAATTGATGATAGAGATTGGTGACTTGGGGTTACCTCTACTGGGGTATTTAGTCAGCTTTGTGACACTGTAACAAATACTTACTATGACCAATTTTCACTCAGAATTATAGAGATTTTAGTCCAAGATCCGTTGGTCTTGTCTCTTAAGGGCCTTGTAGCAATAGCCATTGCAGGGAGCACTTGTGCAATGGGAAGAGGAAAGGGCTGGGGCCCGCAATTTCCATGAGGGTCACGAGGGTCACACACTCATTCAATAAGACCTCCTCCCAGGCCCCACTTCTTAAATATCCCACCACCTTTTACTAGTAGCAAGCTGAGAAGCAAACCTTTGACGGCCTTGGGTAACATTTCAGATTTAAACTAAATCAGGGAACAGATTGGAGAGAGGCATGAAGGAACCTTCTGGAAAACTGGAGATAGCCTCCATCTTAATCTTGATTGCAGTCACACAGATACACACACAATCATGAAACACACACTAATATATTAGTGGGCTTTATGCATTTAACTGTATCAATTATGCTTCCATTTTCATAAAAGGAGAAAGGTCATGTCTAGTTTATTATTGATGACATAGTTACCTATTAAGTGTTTCTTTTTGAATTGAGAAGATACAGCGAGGTTGAAGGAAAAAAACATCCCTATGACTTCACCCTTCCCCCAAAGGTAACCTCCAGGGTCACTGTAGACAGAAATTGATTGTATCAGATGTTCGTTAGTGACACAATGCTGACTATCCATCCTTAAGGGTAACCTCTGAGTCACCAATCTGTGCCATCACCTATCTGGTCAGTTCTTGAACCTCAGAGAAATGAAGTCATTCCTCCCTCTTTTCTCCTCTGTTGTCTCTGTTTGTGTGTGTATGTGTCTGTCTGTCTGTCTCTGTGTGTGTGTGTGCATATGCATATGTGGGTCTCTCTGTGTACCTCTGTGTGTACATGTGTGCATGTTTGTGTATGTATGTGTTGCATCTCTCTGTGTGTAGTGTGTGTATGTGTGTGTCTCTACATGCATGTATGTCTTTGTGTTTATGTGTATGCAGTCATTGGTATAGGTCTGTGTATATGAGTGTGCACACGTGCGTGCATGCATGCATCTCTGTCTCTCTGTGTGTATGTATGTACATGTGTGCATTGGATCCTGGAACTGGAGTTATAGATGGTTGTGGGCATGGAAGTACTGGCAACTGATCCCAGATCCTCCTAAGAGCAGCCGGTGTTCTTAACCACTGAGCCATCTGTCCAGCCCCGCCTTTTCTCACTCTGCCTCTATGGTTGCACTTTGGCACATAAAGAAAGGAAGTCTCCTTATTATGCCTACCTTCTTAGAAAGAGAGACAGAAAGACACAGAGAGAGATGTCAGAGACAAAGGGGCTCTTTTAGCCAAAGACTTTTAGATGAAAATGTCCTGACCTTACCCCAAACTGAAATAAGCCAGGTTAAAGTCAGCCAAGCTTTTAGCTGTGCTTTGTGTGACTGCTGAGCGAAAGGAAACTCGCAGAAACTGTCCAGGTAGCCCTGGAGGGAGATCCTCCGACTGTGATGGAAGCCAGGCAGCTGGAACACTGGCCTTGTCTTCCTCCGGATGCGACTCTCTGAGGAAGGCTTTACCTTAGCAGCAGCCAGCATCACCTGGGAGGTGGTTGGGCGTGCAGTCTCAGGTCCTACCCTGGACCAAGTGGATGTGTAGCTGGGGGTGGGAAGCCATCCTCTATTAGCAGAGTCTTCAGGTGAGCCTGATGCCCTAGCACATTTTAGAATCGTTTTTCCCGAGTTTTCTAAATTCTACTGCCAGTGAAAGCAAAGATGCCCTGGCCAGCTCTCAGTACATGCACAAAATCAGCAAGCATCCTGTGTCCTTCATATGACTTTAGGAACACATCCCAGGTCCATATAACTTCAAGGCTTCATGTTCTTTCTATCCTGAACCCGACCAATGCATTCCCTTTTCTTCTGTTAGCTGAACAAAGATAAAATATAGCTCAATGTTCCCTCACCAAAAAGATTTATTAATTTGTACTAATGACTGCTCTGAGAAAAACATAAAAACCAATGTTCTCCCTGAATGTGCCTTCTCGGAGGGTAAAATGTGGATGTTATCTGTAAAATCAACAAATTTGTCACCAAAGTGAAATGTTATCTTTTCCTGAGGACTTTCCCAGGCAACTTGAGACCTCAAAGACTAGACAGCCTCCCCCTCCCCATGCTGAGAACTCATGACCGTAACTCACACGCCGAAGACAGCTTAGATGTGTGTTTGTTTTCAGGTTAGGAGGTCTGCTCAGAACCAGCTAAGAAAAGGACACCATGAACCTGTTTAAGACTCAAAGAGTTTGCATAGACCACTGACTTTCCTTTAGCTGTGGCCAGTCTACACGTTGGCAAATGCTCAACTGCATGACCTCTTCAAAGAGTACACATATAGGTACATGTACATATATATTAGAATGTGCAGCATGCTGTTCACACATAATGACATTGCAATGCTGCACGGTTTGTATTGCCTAGTTGACTCTCGTGGACGCCAGTGGCTGAACTTGGCCTAGCTACAGCTAACCTGAGGGGGTAGGTAAGAGACACATGTGGTTCTGATGTGAGCACTGCTTGGCATCTCGGTTTGCTTTAATCAGTAAGACAAATGTGAAGCAACAGAACACATACCTCAATACTCTGCTTCACATCAGAGCCATAAATGACTTCATTATTGAATCAGATAACGGTTTCTGAAGGCTGTAAGAATGCTTCCTCCATTGTTTTTGGCACGGCCGACAGTGGAACACCCACAGAGACAACACAGTTCAAAACTTAAGTTGCGCTGACATTTTCTCCGTCATTTTCTTCAGCCTAGAGCAAGGCTTATCAAACGTTTTCTACAACGAGGCATATATTGTCGGGTTTGGTGGTGCATGCCTTTAATCCCAGCACTCAGGCAGTAGAAGCAGGCTGATCTCTGTGAAATCAAGGCCAAACAGGTCTACATAGCAAGCCTCTGTCTTAAAAAAGGAGTCATATATGAAATGCCTTGGGTTTCACAGTCACATAATTCATTTCTTTGTAGCCCTTAAAAATGTTACAAGTGTGCTTTGCTTGTGGGCGGAAGGTCTCTGAACCCTACTGAAGCCTCAGGGTAACAATAGATGGAGCTCCTGTTTGTACCATTTGTCGATTTCCATCATGACAGTTTCCCCATCGTAGCTGATCTCAAGTGAATGCCCTTGGCAAGAGATGTGCAGTCGCTGAGCGCTGGGCAGTGTTTCGCCTGCTCAGGTTATGAAAGCGTCGGACATGAAATTGTATGTTGTATCACTCAATCGCCAAGAATGGCCTTATTTAACGTGGCTTTTTGGTTCATTGTTTTTAGCACACAAAGCAATGGGCTTCTTGTGGCATTTTTACACACTCTTTGTTCTTGTTGACCCTCTTCTTCCACCCTCCTATTTTAGCCTGCCCCCCACCCTGCTGGTCTCCTTCCTCCCCCAGCATAACTAGCTCTTAAAATGAATAATTGGTGCTTGTGAGTTGGTGTTAACATACTGCTGTGATCACACCAAATTTCAATCTTTTTTTTAAAGAAAGGAATAAAAAGAGAATCTTCATTTAATTTGGTCCATTCTTTCCTGTATTAGAAGGATTTACAACAGGGTTGCTTTGAAGCTGGGAGTTTCCCTGGTTCTTCTAAAATAGGAAATGAATTTAGATGTTATTTTTACATATTTTCAAAAAGAGCTCTGTCTCCATTCTCAACAGCTTCCTGACCACCTTTTGCTTCCAAATAATGAGAACTATTTAAAGGAGAAAGGAGCTACTGTAGTGTGGCTCGAAGAAAAGTACATAGTTTGTTCTTCCAGGGGTAGTTACACAATAGTTCTGCTCATAAACTGGGGAAGAGTTAAAATAGCTTTCCCAGGTTCCTCCCAGGCCTGGGATTTTCCTCCCGTCTGCTCAGGTAATGCCACTCTTTGCACTTTACTCACTCATTCATTCACTCAGCCCTTTGAGCATGTCCCATCTGCCAGCCAGTCCGCTGAGCACCAGGGACACATCGGAACACAGACAAAAGGCATTCGTCCCTGTGGGATAAATAAGTACAGAGATCATTATGTTCCGACAGTTTTCATAAGCTCCTTAAAGGGGATTGTATGGCAGCAGAGTCCGACCCATTTGGGGGTTCAGGATATAACATTCAACCTGATACCTGAAGAGTGAGTATAAGGGCCAGCTAAAGAGTAGACAGAAGGAAGAAAGGGGAAACAGCCTTCTTCCACGGTGAAGGAAACAGCCTTTATAATGTTTGTATAAAGGGAGCAGCCTTCACAGTGTTCGTATAAAGCACAGGTACAGGGCCTAGAGAAACAACTGAGCTCCTCAGCATCCAAGTGCAAGGGCTCCTGGCCACCAGGAACTTCAACTCGAGGAGCTCAAACGCTTGTTAGAAGGCTTCATCCTATCTTTCAGGCGGTGAGCTTCACCTTCATTTCTTGCCATTCCTATTCCTCTGTCCTGGACTCTGGATAACATCCTCGTATCTGGCCTACTTCATTGATCTTGGGTCAGATGAGCCTGGTTCACTTTTTGATCCCACCATCGCTTGGTGTTTTCCTCATTCCACCACTTACATAGTGTTTCTTTTTAAAGTATACATATATTTTTAAATGCACAATTGCCTTATACTACTTTCTCCTGTTGTAAATCTCTTTGAACATTTATATAATACTAGATTATTATATTATATTTTATGCATGCTAGGGGTTGAACCTAAGGCCTCACATGTGCTAAACACATGCACAACCACTGGGTTACACATAGCCCAACCATACTTTAAAGTTCCTTTCAGATTTCACTATCAGCTAGTACTTCTCTGGTGTAAAGTCCTCCATGCATTCAGTCAGTCTTATCCTGTTTTATTTTCCTGTAGACACAACAAGTTTTAGCTATGAGTTCATCTTCAAGGTGCTAGGTATAAAGATAGATGCACACTATAATGCCTAGGTTTGAATTCTGGCACCTTGGGTAAATGGCTGGGATGTCATTTTCTTCTGTTTCACTGTCTATGAACTAAGGCTATTCTAGAATGTGCAAATAGAAGCAATGCACTTAGGGACTGGGGAAATAGCTCAGTTGGCAAAACAAATAAAAACAAAAAATCAAAGCAAAGTAACAACAACAACAACAACAAAAAGCATGGTGGTGTGCTTTTAATCCCAGGGCTGGGGAGGCAGAAGCAGGCAGATCCTGAGGCTCACTGACTAGCCAAGTTCTATGCCAGTGAGAGGTGCTACCTCCAAAAAAGAAGGAGATGGTGTCTGAAGGGCAACACTCTACACACACTTGTGCATGTACCTGTAAACACGAGAACATGTACACGCACAGGTGCATAAGCACACACACACACACACAAAGGAAAACACTTAAGATAGTACCTAGCGCATCACTGAACACTTGGATAGGCCCTACATACCTTGGACCTTGGGTTCTACGACACCCCACTCACACTCACAGTGTGAAGNCAAATAGTGCCCCCCATCCCCATGTACTCGCCAGCCTTTTCCCACTGCTTCTGCCTTCCTATAGGAGCTCAGATAACACTTTCATCCGCAGCCTGCCATGGAAACCCTGCACCCAAACCCAACCTGTGCCTTAGATTCCTCTGCGTGCTGTGGAGCTGCAACTCCCCTCACTGCCGCTGTGGCTTTGAGCTCCCTTCCTGATTCCTAACACCAGAGAAGGTTGGTTTCTGCTGTGTTTGAGACAGAGTCTTTCTTGTGTGTCGTCCAGGTTGGTTCAAACTCCCAGTCTCAAGCAATCCTCTTGCTTCCCATTGCTGGAACGCACCAGCCTGCCTTGTTTGGGGTTATGTGCTAGACTGTGCCTGGCACAGTGCCTGATACACTGGAGATATATTTACTGAATTAAGAAATGAAAGAGTCCATGGGAAATAGCTAGCACAAGTAATGGCTAACTCACTACACGAGTTCTCTAATAATGGCCACCCCGATGATATGTCTTCCTCACCTTTTGTTCCCATGAACGAGTGCTTTCTAAGTCTTATGGCTTCTAACAAAGGCAAGTAAATAGGATTCAGCTGGGGATCACATTTGGGAGACTGAGGCAAAAGTATTGCAGGTTGTAGGCCAGCTTAGGCTGCACAGTAAGAAGACTTTATCTCGAAACAAAATTCAATAGTCCAAATGACCGAGTGAGTCCCTCGGGATGAGTACTGTGCGTGGATTTCTCTTCCTCTCTAAGTTACATACCAACATGAGAAACCGTGCTGAGGCCACAGAGCCTTCTGATGTTGGGACTGTTGTTTTCAAAGGTGTGGAATAAATTGTCAGGCAGGATGCACTCTGTACGTGTAGAGCTGTATCAACACAAAGACACACATATAGCAAGCCATCGGCAGTGTTTGTATAAATAGTGCCTCTTCTATGAAGGTAAGCGCCCCCTACCCCCGCCTAGCTCCAGTGGCTAAGATACATTTTTCCAATCCCGGGGCAAATACAGATGCAGTAAGTTCCTTCTCCCTTTGGAAATTTGGTAGGCAGGCGGCTTTGTGTCTGCTGCCACATTCTCTT
>LOEQ01001814.1:141457-154520 GCA_001685075.1 Bramus lutescens
GTGCTGGGATTGTAAGCATGAGCTGCCTCACTGGGTGACTTTGTTTTGCTGATTTTTAGAACATATATTGCTTTCTAGGTGTCGTCCCAATGGCTATTCCTTGGTGAGATGCCCTTCTAGATTCCTTTTTCACCCCTGCACTCTAGCAGAGATCTGGCGAGTTCAGCTCCAAACAATGCATGGCCACGTTGCGCCCTAATGGGGCTGGCACCAATTGCAGTAACAGTCTACAAGACTGCTTCGTGGCTTTGCTATTTCAAAGCATTATTCCTGCGTTGGGGCCTTCTCTGAAACGAGGGGGAAAGGTTTTCATCCCTTCTACTTCTCTCCTTTCCAATCTTATCTGCAACACCCCTCTCTCTCAATTTGTCTTTCTCCAGCTCCCTTCTCTAATTCACTATCGGCTCTGTAGACTTTTATAACTTGTGCCCAGAGGTGTTTTGAAAATGTGAACTGAAATAGTAGTTTGTAAAATTGGCAACACCCATGCACGGCTGCCCTAGGTTTTCTTCTGGAAACTTCTGTGGTTAGCAATCGGATCCAAAGAAAGCAGAATGCAGGCTGAAGCGAAAGAGGGGCATAGAAAAAAATCACAGAATACCGTCGACATTAGGGCTGGCTCCTGCCCACTCCCAGCCTTTACCTCCGCCCCAAGCTAGACTGTTTCTCAAGACAAAAATCCAACTTTTGACTGAGAGCTTTCTTGTTCACTGTGAATTTACTTCCTAAGAAGATAGATAGTCTCTCTTTGTCAAATGATCTGGATTTCTTCTTCAAGGAAGGACTAAAACAACAAAGCAAACAAACAAACAAAAAAACTATTTAAGAGCAAAAGCATTCTGAAGGGAAATCACATGGATCAGGCTTCAAAGTGCTTTGTGTTACCTGCTTAAGACAGAACTAAGGACAGAGGCGTGACTCACGAGGGGCCATGTGGTCCCCAGGGATGCTGAAGAAGCCCACTAGGTTTATGATAGTCTACCTCCAATATCCAGGCCAGATTTTATTTTTGAGATTTCATTCACCCATTCATTCTTTCATTACACAAACATTGGCCAAACCCTTCTGATGTCTAGAAAGCACAGTGCTGGGGACTCCTTACCCTAGACATGTAAACTCCCACNCGATCCCCCCCCCCAAACTCTTGCCTTACAGACGTGGTTGCAGACTTCTTAACATCTCTAAACTTTGAGGTGTGGTAACTGTAAATGTTTTCTTTGCATCCCCCTGCCTAGCCAGACTGGAGACTATGTTTTGGAGCAATGGTCCCCTCTACTGCTATGGCTATATACAGCATGTGGAGAGCCAATGCTTTCTTCCACGCGTGGTACAGTTCCCAGGGACTCTGTGTGAGCACCAGGTCACCTGAAACCGAGGGGAGGCAATCTCGTCAGCGCTAAGGAGGGTGTGCTTCTTGCTGTCTATGCTACAGTTAATCCACTGCCATCTGTCTTTGTTTTGCTGACTCAAGGCTTTCCCTTGGGTTGGCAGTTCTTCTGCTTTTGGCTGCAGCCTTTAACTGTTTACAGAGGGCTGAGATGGATGGAGAATTAGGGGCTTTGCATTCGTTCCCCGAATGAAATCCTACCCAGGTACTGTGGGCCTGTTGTCGAGGGGCTGAGGCCAAGGCCCTTGGATTTTGATGGATGGTGGAGATTAAGTGTAGGGTAACACATCATTTAGTCTGATTGCAAGGCCAGATTTCTCCCAAGTGCTGCCAAATGAGCTGGGCGGTCATGTGAATTGTCTGCCCAAGGACAAGGGAGCACCATGCCTTTTAATTAGAACAAGGATGAATGATACGTGAGGCTATGGTTTCTCAGAGAACTTGGAGTGCCTGAATCCTGTATTTCATTCAAGAAAGCTATACATGCGTACTATTTTGTCTCCACGCTCCACCTCGCCTCTCCCAAGTATTCTTTCCTACACTTTGCATCTCATCAGGATGTGGCTTCTGTTGTGTACTGTCCTTGGCTTTGACTGCCCTTCTGGAGCTCCCCCTCAGCAACTCTGGGGGGATCTGTTCTTTATTTCAGTGAGTGATAGGCTCATCAGGGTGAAAAGTTTGGTAGCCTTCATGAGCCTAATGCAATGAGCATACATTAGCTGTTCAAACTGGCACACTTTAAAGGGGGAAATCGCCACTAATAATAATAATAATTAATAATAATAATAAGGTGGTTAAGCCAACACGAATGGGTATCTCCTGAGGCAAATCAGTACCTGTGTGTCCCCTACATAAGGCTCTTTTCCTCCCTTTTTCTACATAAGGTTCCTTTTCTCCCTTTTCTCTTTCTACCCCAGTTCCCAAGCAGCAAGAATGGTCAACACAAAGGCTGGGTAGGTATAGGTATGCCAAGGGACCCTCAACTTTCTTCTCCTGAGAAACAACCTAGCGCTGACAGAAGATGGTCTTGAAAAGGTTAAAATAGCTATGACCCCACTTTCATCTTAGTACAAGTCAAACTTCTTGGTTTCTTAGCAGCCATTTTATCAGACCTCCTAGACATGTGCCCATTGAGTTTTCATAGTTGTTAAAGGCAAATGGTGGCTCCCCTATGTCCTTTTTCCCCAGGACCCAACAGCCATAAAACAAAGTGGAGGTTCTAAAAATGTGTTCTTTGAAAAGCTAGCATTATATAGACAAGCTACCCCATGGAGGTGCCTTTTCAAATTCATCAATCCCAGAAGGTGTTTTCTATCCTTGGGGAGGAAGTAAAAAGTGGCCTCCATACATTGGAGGTCCTTCTTCTGTCTCTAGCAAAACAACCTAAAGTTCTGAAACAATTAAATATATAGTGACCATTGAACTCACCAGATCCTCTCCTAACTATATACCCAAGAGAACTGAAAACAAACGCCCATGAATGTCCATGGCCAAGATGGAGGGAATGCAAATGCCCCTCATCTGTTGAGGAGAAAATATATATATATATTGGGATGTTATTCACGCACACCCCAAAATGAAATACCAGTACATCCCATAACCACACTAAATCTTAAAAGCATTATTCTGGGTGAAAACTCTCATCACCAGATATATCATGTGATTCTGTTTTATGAAATGGAAGGAAAAGCAAATCTTAGAAAGAGAAAGTAGATTAGTGGTTGCCTAGGATTAGGCAGACTGGGGAATTCAGGGTAGGGCAAGTTCTTCTAGGAGACTGAGAATACTCTAGAAATGATTGTGGTGATGGTTGTACAACTCAGAATGAACAAAACCCACTGAATTGCATAATTTAAATGGGCACGTTGCATGGTGTATAACATATATCTCCATAAAGCTGTAAAAAATTGGCCTCCAATACCAGCTACCCAAGGTAGTCTTGCTCCTCAGTCAGAACATGGAGACAGTCCCTTCTAGACAGTTCTCAGGCTGTAGGAAGGCTAAGCACAAACTTGGACAAATGCCTCATAAGGAAAGGGCAGTGGGAGGAAGCTGTCTTAATACCCACAAACCTTTGGGACTTTCCTTGATGATGTTTTCATTTCTTTGAGACAGAGTCTTACTAAAAGCCTAAGCTGGCTTCAAACTTGTGATCCTCCTGCCTCTGCCTCCTTAGTGCTGGGATTGCAAGCATGTGCTGCTAACCCCAGCTTGACTAGCCTTTGTAGAAATACCAAACACTAACCTACAGGATCCAAGAATAGTGTACTAGAAAGAGCCTTTGAGCCTAGCCCATTCTGATCCCCTGGAAGATGGTGAGTAAGAGGAAGTAACTTGCCTATGTCACCAAACTTGTCAGTGGCAGAAAACAACAACAACAACCAGAATCTGGTGCTCCAAACACCAACTCCTTGAGGTTTCTCCTGCCCAACTTTTCCCATTCCCCTGGCCTCTCCAACCCAGTCCCTTTAATATTTCTGCTGAAACTCGGGAGGAGCCAGGTCTGAGAATGCAAGCCCAAAATCAGGGGAATTTACCATTCTGCAACTCCAGTACAATTTTCCTAAATAGCAGGTCAGGAAATCAGCATTATAAGTCTCCCACCACCAGGACGTGGACAGAGTACAGGATTTGACCCCTGGTACAACTAAATTTGTGGAAGAGTCACATGCTTTTCTTTATACTGTACTTGGTGGAATTAGAAGAGAAAAACAATATTCATCTTAGGAAAACCTCAGTGACTGCAGATTTGCTGGCAGCCTTATTTCCTCTCGCTTTCTTGGAAGAAACCAAGCGAAAAAGCAGCTGTACAAATTAGCTCTGACCCGCAGGCCCGGGACCAAAACAAAACAAAGCAAAAATAAAATAAAATAAAATAAAGCCCCAAACAAATCAGGCTAAATATTGAAATCACTCTCTGCCAACTCAAGCTCCTGAAACCCAAAGCTCCAATTGACTATCGGCAATATCCTCTTTCCAGGCCAAGAGCAAGTTGGGGAACACATTTTGAAACCCCTTCATCGGCATTCCCATGTTTTTCTGACGGCCCTGTCTGATGGCAGTGCAATCATTTTTCATGGTTCTTGGCGTCAGATCAGTCCCATAGTAAAAGATGTGCTTCCTAGGTCATCAGTCAAGAGACGGTGTGTTCTAGGCACTGTGTGGGTGTAGAGGAAGACAGGATATGGAGGAGACACGATGCCTCCCTGACAGAAGCAGGTAAGAGGAAGGACAAGGGGACACGTGTATGTTGACAAGTAGCGAGGGGACTAGTCTTTCAGGAATAGATTTTTTTTGAAGGGAGTGGAGGGGCATTTGGTTGAAAACAGCTTGTGGAGGCAATGTAGTGTGTTAAGGAGGCGAATGGCACGTGGAAACCACGCTGGGGAAGTCTTCTCGTCACCCTTCTGTCAACATTGGGTTGGATGTTGTCCTCTGGACTCCACGAATCCCTTGGCCTGATTGTAGCCCTTTTCACATTTTCCTATACTTCGTTGCTTTCTTGCATTCCTTCCCTTCCAGCTGAATTCCTAACAGAAAGCTGTCTGGTTGTTTACATGGATCTCTAGTAACTGAACAAAGGGCTTAGCATGTGGCGCATATTCAGGAAATGTTTATTGATGGGCCAAATAGAGTCGAATAATAGAACTCGAGATAGCTGGGAAGAGCTCTCTGCAAAAGAAGTCAGGCAGAGGCAACCAGTTAGGATGGTTCTCTGGTGCAAGCATAAGGAACTACAAGAACAGAGAACGACAGGGATGGATTAAAAAATGGGAGCTTGCTTAATACTGCTGACCTTACAAAATTAAGCCAAACGTCTGTAGTACAGAAGCAGGTTCCCCCATGATGCTGCGCAGTGGGCCTACAGACCACAATAGGGTTAACGAAGCCCGCTTCCACTTCGTGGACCAATTGGTCATGGGCCCAGCTGCCTGTGGGGACTCTAGTCCTTCTGTCCTCTTCATGTCTAGAGGTGAAGCGGATGGACGGGGCCACCATTGACGGCCTTCTCCCAGCTGTCTCTTGCCGGCTATGCTGAGTCCCCAGAGAGCTAGAGCTGACCGGTAAGATTCCGCTGGGGAGGGATGGNAGGCCACGGAACTTTTCAAAATCCCGTTTTCCAACAGCTAAATCAGGTTCATTCTGTGTCTCCTGCACAGACTGCATTCGTCTGGGTAATGTAAACACTGCGAGGCCACAGCTGTCTGCCAGCTGCAATGTTGAAGCCCATTTCAGGGGGCATGAAAAAACCTGTCTGTAACCATCACAGATGAGAAGTGTTAGCTAATGAATGGGCCCTGCTGAGACCAGAGCCCAGCTGAGTTATTTCAGTCTTGGGCCTTAGCAGAGAGTTTTATTGGGTAACACATTTCAAATGCTCCAGTCACTCTCTAGACCCCAGATTGGAGCCCGTTGCTCAATCTCCCCCACTCTACCTCCCTTTAAAAAAAACCTAATTTACTCCAGGGACATTCCTGGTGCCAGCTCAAGAATCTTGGTATTTGGAGTGCTGGGTGATTGGTTAAGGAGGGTACGGTAAGGGCTTAGAAATGCCATGGGCCTCCCTGCAATAGTGTAAAGAGCAGGTCCTTTACAGAAGCAAGGCTGTGTGTGGCTTCTAGTTGGACTGATAAACATGAAGCAACCTAAGAGGCAATCAGCTTGGAGCAGAACATCAATATTTTGACTATGCCTCAACTGTTGGTTTTTTATTTTTTGTTTTTAAAAAGGGTGTGGTGTGTATGTATGGTGTGGTATGCATATGTGTACAGTGTGCATGTGTGATGTATGTGCATGTGTGTTTGTGTGTGTGTATATGTGAGTATACTGGAGTATGTGTGTACACATGCCACAGAATACATGTGGATATCAGAGGGCAACCTCCCATGCTGGTCTTCACATTTGCCTTAAGACAAGATCTTTTGTTGTTTGTTGTTGTTGTTGGCCACTGTACATGCCAGGCTAGCTGATGCCCCAAAAGCTTCTGTGGATTCTTCCATGTCTACCCTCCCATCTCACCATTCTGGGATTTGAATTCTAGTCCTCGTACTTGTTCGACAAGTACTTAGCCTTCTGAGCAATCTGTTCAGCCCTTAAACTGATAGTTCCTGCTGGCCCCTTGCCTGCTCTACTCTTCTTACTCCTCCTCTTCCTCTGTGGGCTCAGGTAAAAGAGAAGGATACCAAAGCCAATACCACCAAGTAGGATAAGATGAGAGCTACAGCCCAGACATTTTGCTGGATAGCTGCCTAGAGTATGGCCAAGACCATTCAGACTACCCTCGAATACAAGTAGGTGGGTGGCTGATTATCCAGCCCTGTAGATGAGAGGAACCCACAAGAGGAATGAGGGCTTGATAAAAGCCAGTGGTTTTTGTGGTGGTAAAATAAAAATTACATGAAGTTTACTACTTTAACAGTTTTCAAAGGCAAACAGTACATGCAGTACATTATTGTATCAGCATCACCTCTGCCTAGTTCGGGACCATCTTCATCACCCCAGAGATGACCCCCACATGCTTTAAACATTCATTCCTCACCCCTTCTCCCATCAGCTCATGGAACCAACTGATGTGCCTTCTGGCTACAAATTCACTTATTCTAGATGTCCCCTATAAGTGTGATTCACAATATGTGGTCGTTGGTGTGAAGTCAACCTTTCATGAGGGCCTACTGTGTGCTAGCCATCAGACTGAACCCAAGAAATGAACCTTGGTATGTGTAGTCGACTGTCACCGTGCCACATTTGGAGTGTACTTAGCTTGTGATGGTGTATGCTGGGGATTTGCTTGTTCATACTTTTTTGTCTTCATAACAACTCTAAAGCAGGAAATACTAATATCCCTTCGTTAAAAGATCTGTAGTCCAAGGCTTAAAGAAACTGAACAGGAAGGCCTAGTTTGCACTGGTAATTACGATTCTGACTTGAGTCCTTCTATTATTTATCATCTACTTAGCCCTACTTAGAGCCACCCTGCTTGTTTAGAGACTACACATACACTACTTCCTTTTTGTTATGTGCTGAATGACCCAGCTTGCCCCCCACTTTAATCCCTACTGTGATAATACCACGCAGGAGAATAATTTCAGTGGACTCTTGTGAAGATGCCCATGTGTTGTCAGGGAGAAGAGCCTAGCATAAGGGCTGCCTCATATAAAATGCTCTGTGGTAAAATGCTCTTCCTGGTAAACCTCTTCAGCACTGCTAAGAAGATGAGCATGAGATCGTCTTTCTAGCCTGAGTGTCCTAGTGTTTGCAGGACCTTGGGCACACCGAGAGTTTTTTCATCCCTAGAAATCAGATACAAACCCCCTTTCTCTCTTGCTCCTGAGGGTATATGGGAATGGTAATGAGAGGTGTTTGTACCAAGGTCTGTGTATCCACTCAATTTTTTGTCTTTTTTTTCTTTTTAGTTTGTTTGCTTGTTTTTTTGTTTTTGTTTTTGTTTTGTTTTGTTTTGTTTTTGAGATGGGGTTCCTCTGTGCAGTCTTGGCTGTCCTGAAACTCACTCGGTAGACAAGGCTGGCCTCGAACTCATAGAGATCTGCCTTCCTCTGCCTCCTGAGTGCTGAAATTTGAAAGTGTACCATCACCACCAAGCCAGACTGGTTTTTAGTTTTTTTGGCTTTTTGCTTTGCTTGCTTTTGATAGTTCCAGTTCTTTTGAGATACAGTCTTGTTATATAGTCCAGACTGGCCTTAACCTCAAGATTTTCCTACCTCAGCCTTCCAAGTCCTGGGATCATGAGTGTGTACTGCAAGCCCAGCTCATATCTAGACTTTAAAATGATGACTGGCCACATCTGACAGGGACTCTCATGTTCCATCTGCCTGCACAAGACATCAGACCAATGGCAGAACTTGGGAAAATAGAGAAGGAAAACGGGAGTTGTTCCACCATTTCATAGACTCCAGGATGTGTGTTTAAAAGATCCAGAAATGGGGGGCAGCCTTTGGGAAAGTTCAATGGAACTAAAAGAAACAGTGATACTCAACAGTCAGGTTCTATAATAAGAAGAACGGTACGGCCTGAATTCAAGTAAGCAGAACAGATGCACCTCGTGTGTTATGAGTTGAAAATCTTTCCTTCATGTGGGATCAGTTAAAAATCAAGCCTGGGACTTGGTGTATGTTTACTATAAAAACTCTCAATAAGAAGGCTCTAGAGACAAAATCTAAGCGAGGGCATGCATGCTACAGCCATCAGTGCAAATAATCAACCAGCCAGCATTTGCCTGTGAGAGATCAAGGCAGGCAAATGTGTGAGGATGACAATTGCTGAGAAAAGTGTTCTTTGCCATCAAAGCTGACCAGAGTCCAACACACAGACTTTTTCTGCATAAGTGACATTTAGAACTTGGAGCTGAGCTGAGTTCCAGGGGCAGGGGAAGGAAACACCAGGTCTATTTATTTACTTATTTATTTTATTGTTTTCTATTATCGGAGAGGGGGGGCTCTCTATATGTCCCTACCTGGTCTGGAACTTGCTCTGTAGAACATACTGGCCTTAAACTCACAACAATCCTCCTGCCTCTGCTGCTGTGACTCCTGGTATGGGTCATCAAGTCCATTGAGCCTCATGACAGTAAATGAGGAAGAGGAGAATTTTCAAAAAGTGAGCTCTGAGAAACACATGAACTTATCGCACAGAAGAGTTAATTCTGATTTGAATCAGCCCAGTTCAGGCACTGGGGAAAATATGGAGAAAGAATGTTAGGCAGAATGTCTGCACTCAGAGCCTCCAGAATTTAATTCTTCTCTTTATTTCTCTATACCGGCAAAGAACCCAGCATGAGACCTGGTAGAGAAACCAGGATTACACACACCCTCTCTTGGATGATGCAACACCAAATTGCCATATGCTTCCACAGCATAGCTAACAGCCCCGTCCTTTTAAAGAATCTCTGGAATAAAATAGATACCTGATCCAACAGAAGAGAAATGCAAACCAGACAGTCACAAAGAAGTCTTGATGATGGCAGGAAAGGGTCTGAGGATTTGGGGAAGCTGGCTAACAAGGCCAGGCAAGAAAGATTAAAGCAAACTGGTTAGGGCAGACAGAAGGCATGGAAGCGATGCCATATGATCAAAGTCTAGAGAGAGACTCCTTAAAGGTCATGGCCCCAGGGGACTTAGACATGTCAACTAAATTTTGGGATGTAAAAGGGAGGGACAAGTCCTGTGATGCGAAGCAAGAAAAAAAAACGGACAGAAAGGGCAAGATTCGTGTTCATAGGAGGTACTGGATGTACAGTAAACATTCAAGAAAATACAAAAATTTCATTCCAAAGGCTGTTGTGAAGTTATAAAGAATTTCTAATAAGCTGATGTCTGGCCTTCAACAATAATAACAATGTTAATAACCGCTACCATTTCTAGAGTACTTCCTATGTGCCAGGCATGACACTGAGTGAGTTCGCTTTGTTTTGTTTTTTGTTTTTGTTTTGCTTTTTACCTCCTCCTTCCAGCCTTACTTTCTCATTCTAGGGTAGTGACATAGGCACTACATCCTTTTTTCAGATGAGGAAAGAGGCTCAGCAAGATTGAGTCATTTGTCCTAAGTGAAACCATCAGTGAAGAACCTCCTCGTCCCATGCAGATCTCCTTTCATTCTTAAACACGCTCCCTGTCCTGCCTCTGTCAGTGTGGTGGCATAGTTAGTTAGCACTCTTCCACTAGCGGAAGGGAGATTTGACCAAGGTGAGGTTTCACAATGTTCTTTCTGATTGGAAGGAAAGACGAACGGGGAATAGATGCCCTGGGACCAAGGAGCCCATCAGGAGGCTGAATTTGAGAAAGGGAATGAAAAGAAGTGTTCTGAGAAATACCTAAAAGAACTGCCAGACAGCAGAGAGATACACTTTCTTACCGTGCCTGGCTTGGCCTTCATCTTTCACAATACAGAGAGTTCCCCCAAACAATGCAAATAGCTCTGTCTTACACTTGTGACTTCAGTGTCCGCTAAGAATTCCATTCGAGGGAAGTACCATTTTCCCAATGCTGTTTTAGTGACCACCTGAGGTGTACATGTTGGGGTTGGGGATCGCATATGTAGGACCCAGCCCCAGAAGTGATAATTCTGGGCTGAAACCTAATTTAAGGACTGGAGATGTAGCTTGGCTAGTAGAGTCTTTGCCTAGCATGCATGAAGCCCTGGGTTCAATACTCAATGCTGCAAAAATTAGGCATGGTGGCACATGCCTGAAATCCCAGTGCTTGAGAGGTAGAGGCAGGAAATAGCAGAAGTTCAAAGTCATTCTCTACTATTTAGTGGGTTTGAGGTCAGCCTTTGCTATCTAACATGAGACCCTGTCCTAGAAAGAGAAGGGAGAAGCATTTCAAATATTGGTAAACTTGGTGGAGGGAGATCTTCATAACTGAATTAATGTTATTTTAAATTTGGGGTAGGGAAACCCCTCTACGGTGGTATGAAGGAACAGCAGAAATAGCTGGGTTCATTGACATTCCGAGATCTAAGCGAAAATCACAAGGCCTTCCATATCTTCTGTACCCACCATATGCCAATTTCACTGAAACTAATAACAGGAAGAAAGAACAGAAGGTGCAGGAACCCTTCGGGAGTCGTTTTCAATTGCTGGCGACCTGGTACCTCATCCCTCTTCATTACTTCATTTTCGGGGAGAGGAGCTCTCCTGACATGCTGAGCAGCTGGATGGCAGTGGCTGTCATTTAACGGAGCAGACAGCCTTTTGAGGGGTTCCTGGAGGAACGCTGACAAACTGAAATTAGGGCAATTTTTAGATATAACAGCAACTTGACTTTCATTGTTGTTGAGAAGGCTGGCTGTTGTTTAGACAGGGAATCTCAATAACTTCTTTAAAACAGCTTCCGAAGGGAAGGGGAGAAAAACTCGAGTATTAAGTAATGAGGTTGGCCCTCTGTGTGAAGCCACCTCAGTATGCTGTAGCGAGAGCCACTGGTTGGCAAATCCCCAACAGCAACTACCTCTAGCCAGTGAAGCTTCCTGGTGCTGATGCCTAGATAGATCATGGGCATCATGAACCAAGTGAAAAGGAGGGGCTGGGTGTGACTGGGAATGGACAGAGTGGGCCCAATTACCTTTTCCATATAAGATGGGTTTGCATCTGCAGTTGCTTGAACCCATGGGCGCAGAACTCATGGACAAGGAAAACGGACTTTAATTACCAATGGTACTGAGGCCTATGAGTTAGGCAGAAACATAGGTTTCGCAGAAAAGAAAATGCACAGGTAGGGCCTGAGTTGAGTTGAGGGATCAGGATGAACAAATCCTGGAGGGAGAGAAGGGAATTGCTCATTTTACGAGCTGGGAGAAGAGCCTCCAGAACTGAGGAGAATATGGATGTGAATTCTCTTTGAGTGTCCGGCTGTGGAAGCTCTCGGTCAAGCAGGGAGGAGTTTCTACCTTCTTCTTACTGGTGAGCCTAAGTGTTCTGGGTTTTGTGATTCCTCAAGGGCCAGAGGCCCAAATTGAGTCCAGAGATCAACTGCGATGTTTCCCAGAGAGGCTCCTTGGTGACAGCATGCTTGTAGGGTCAGCGGGTTGGCTAAGATGAGCTTCCAGCAGACTGAGAAAGCCTACGACCTCAGAAACTCTTTCCCCTGGGGTTTCTACTCCCATTCATGGCTCTGGATCTCTGGGGGACACTTGCCTGCCGAAAGCTGGACTTGCATTGGTTAGCGTTAGCGGTGAAGGCAGCACCTGGCTTTGAGAAAAGTACAGGCAGCAATGGAGACTGAGAGCAAGGACTGGAGCCAAGGAAGTAGGCCCTGCCAACAACTTCCGTTCTTTCCCTTACCTTCCCTCATTGCTGCCCACGGAGCCCCCGTGACTGGTTATGGGGATGTGTTTGTTAACAATTAACAAAGAAGGAGGGAGCCCTTTTGGCAATTTTTTTCTGCCCAGAGGCCCCAGATTTCTCCCTAGGAAAGTGCCAAATACGCAACTTTGGGTGGATATTTGGCTGGATCTCTTTGAAGGGTTTGTCAGTGCCTGAAATGGAAATTATTAGAAAGCAGAGGAGGGTGGCTGCAAGCAGCCATGAAATGCTAATGACCAAATCATTTATTTTTGCAATGAAATGTCATCCCCTAACACTACAAAAGCAGCTTTTGGGGGGGGAGCTTAGAAGTGCTCACTACCTCGAACATTCTTCCTAGGCAAGCCAGTGTCCCCCACACTCCCACCCACAGATACCCCTAGCTTTCACTCACCCTTGCTCTTGCCTCCTAAACCTAGCTGCTGCCATGGATTGGGAATTTAGCTACAACCTGGGATGAAGGAGGGGGCTGACTGATTAGGGAAGGTAATCAGACTTCGGCCATCCTATAAAACAAAGCGGAAGTTCATTTGTTTCTACGTTGGTGTGCGGTCGACTTCCTTCCCACGTGATAAAGTTGGTTGACAGTGACAGACTCTACCCTAAAACACAATGTGGATGTACAGATGATCCATTCAAGTCTTCATATTGTTGCGGCTAGGAAGACATGGCACTTAATAAGGTTTTCTGTGTGGATCGCCTCAGTTAGCAAGCAAATCAGGATCTACAGTGTGGTACCTTCTAGTTTTGTACTCTGGCACTTTTGTTCGGGGCTTAGAAGGAAGAGGCTGGAAAATTCATTGTGGGCTGACACTATGGAATGTGGATGATAATTCTGCAGCTATTTCTCTGAAAGC
>LOEQ01001814.1:185719-197695 GCA_001685075.1 Bramus lutescens
CTGTGCTAGGAAGTTGCTTGGGGAGGCCCTCTGCAGCTTACTTTGCTCGGCTTGAATGCCAACTCTACTCACTCTCCCAAACAGCTCAGCCAGCACACACTAAGGCAGATTTCCCCATGGATCTTAGAGCAGTAGGCCATAGGCCAGACTTCTTCATGACCCCCTCTGTATCGCAGTGTTCAATTCATCATGATGTCCCGTGACAGCAGATTCACTGCGAAGGAGGAGAGACATCAACAGGCTGGGGCCTGAGGACCAAATTCATTTTTGCAACCATGATGTTGGCCAAGACTCTCTGCCCTTCTGGGCCCCTGTTTTCACGGCATTAACATGTGATGCCTGCCTTTGGGGACCTTACAGGACAGCTGCAGGCATTAAGAGGGATTAGAAGACACAATATGCTGTGTTAGCAGAGGGAGAGTTCTAGTCAAATAAAAAGTATCCAAATTAAGCAAAAATGTGATGTTCTTCAAAGTTGTTGCCATATGTAACCTATATATGATCAAACAAGCTTTTTATGAACTCTCTGGATTCTGCAATTGCTTAAAGCCTTGTAAATAAGCATAAAGGTATTTTTAAAGGTCATTACCATTACTCCATTCTATGTTAAATAGAAATTTGTCTTTGAACACTTGTCCCATTGCTATAGCAGGGCCTGACTGGTCTTCTATTTCTAGGGAGCAGAGGAGTGAACCCTAACATTTCAATCCAGCACAAGAACGTTGTAAAGACTAAGCCTTAGCACGAGGCTCTCAAAGATCGCACAGTTTAGAAAGGCCATCTCAAGTCCCTATTCTCCCAGGCATGGTGGCACTAACCCAACTAATGGAGAGAGAGAAAGGTTGGAAGTTAAATATAGGTAAGACTTCTCCTTCTTAATAAAAACCTAAGTACAAGGTGGATTTCTCCACGCGTGCCGGCACAAGTCTGTAATTTCAGCTACCTGGGAGACTGAAGCAGGAGATTCCCAAGCACAACGCCTGCTTGGGCTACAGAGTGAGTACCAGGTCATCCTAGGCAGCTTAGCAAGATTCTGACTCAAAATAACAAGTACAAAGAAGGCTGGAGAGTTGAGCCAGTAGATGTTAAAGTCCTTGATACAAGAGCACAGGGACCAGGGTTGGGATCCCCAGCACCCACATAAAAAAGTGGGGCAGTCATGGTGGCCCACCTAGAATCCCAACACTCCAGAGGCAGAAACAATGATCCCTGGAGCAAGCTGGCTGAATTAGTGAACTCCAGGTTCCGTGGGAAATGCTCAGTAAATAAAATGGAGAGTCACTGAGGAAGATAGTTGATTTTGACCTCTGTCCTTTGCAAGCATGCACATACATGCAAAAACACACACAACTCTCTCTCTTATACACACACACACACACACACACACACACGGAGAGGGAGTAGATTCTGCGAGAAGTTGTCATATTTAGTGTTTGCTTGGATACCTACAGAGAAAGAAAAAGGCACGCAGTCCCTCACCAGCTTTCCCCACCTGTTTTTAGAGCAGCTTTCTATATCTCCTCCTGGTACCCAAGACCTGCACCAGCAGCCTTTATGACAGATTTCTCTCTGCGTGGCTTCGCTTCCTGTTGTTTTGTTAGCTTTCTCATTCAAAATGGTACTTACAGTTTGTAGAAGTTACAAAATCTGATGTGTATAGTTAAAGGCTATTTTCTCAGGAAAGGGACGTGTATGTTCAATTTCTAGAAAAAAATACATTAACTAGTTTGCTGGGACTGATGTACATAATACTCCAAACTGGACAGCTTGAGACGCAGAACTTTATTGTCTCCCATTTGTGGAGGTTAGAAGGCTGAGATCGAGGTACAAATAGGGCCACACTGTATTGACAGCTCTAGGTGGTGCAGGGTGGGGAGCTTAGCTGTGTAGTTCTGGTATTTGTCAGTAATCCCTGGATTGCAGATGCATTGTTCATTCCAGGCATGTGGTCATCTTCTCCCTGTGTGTCTTCATGTTATCTTTTCTCTGCCCATGTCTGTCTCTGTGCTCAGATTCCTCCTTTTAATAAGAACATCATCAGACATATTGGATTAGAGCCTACCATAATGATCTCATTTTAACTTTCTTGCCTCTGTAGAAACCATGTTTCCAAATAAGGTCTCATTCTGAGACACTCGGTTAAGATTTCGACATATCTTTTGGAGAGGGATGCGATTGAGCCCACATACATCTGTACATGAGTGATGTGGATATAAAGACTCACCTTAAAATAATTGCAAATAAAAGATGTTTTTGTCTTTGGTGAGGAGAAGATTATTCAAGGAGCAGAGAATTACCCCTTTTGATATTCATTAAATAATATTGTATAGCATTGTGTAGATATATTATCAGATACAATACTGCAATAGAGGATCATTTCATGTATTTTATTTTATTTTATTTTGTTGAGACAGTGTCTCATTCTATAGCTCTGGCTGACATGAAACTTATTATTTATCTCAGGCTATACTCAAACATAGCCTGACTCTTCCTCCAAAGTGCTATGATTCAAGGTATTAGCCATCTTGTATTTATTTTTAGTAAATATATTATACATTTCTTTTCAGTGTATATTCTATAGCATATATAATGAACACAGATTCAACCTATTGCATATACATATGTGCTTGCATGAGTATATGTTTTAACCAAGTAGTGATTTCAGGAAGTAGGTACCAGATCAGGTCGCTGTTGTGTTGCTGGGATCAGAAGTATCATGCCTAAATTCAAATCACTGCTACGTAAAAAGTACTGGCGAGAGTGATGGATTGTGCTATTTGCCAACGAAATACTGTACGTATGTGAACACAGGATCAACTGTGAGCACTTTTGACAGTATTTAGAAAGGGGGATACTTAAACAAAACTGAGATGGACCACGGGTGACCTTAGCGTGGAGGAGAAGGCCCACTTTCCTTCTGGCTTCCCAGGACTTCTGGAGCATTCTGGTTTCTCCCTCTATGCTTGGATCTGGGGTGAACCTGTCCATTTGCTTTCAGAAGGAACACTGTGAAGCCTGTGGCTGTGCTGTGGTTCCTTCTTTAGCTTAGAGAATTTGTTCTTTTTGGGTTTTTTTTTTGCTTTTTTTTTCTTTCTTTCTATTTTTTGGTTTTCAGAGCCCTACCCATTCGCCTGAGTAATCCCAATGAGTACAGCACAACCCTTCCAGGCACCCATCATTCTTCAGCACCCCATGGACCTGAAGCTTCTGGTTCTCATTAGACTCTGTCTCTCAACTGCCAAGACAGTCTGGGTTGGGCTTGAAAATTTCTTCTTTCCTTCCGTGTAAAAGCCAAACCAAGGAAGGTTTTTTNGGGGGGTTGGTCCTCTTTAGAGGTCGATTCATCACAGAGCCGGGGAAAGGCGTGTTGCCTCCATTTGCGATCGTGAACACTGGGACCATCAGGCTAGGAAGACAAAGTCCTTGTCATCAGCAGGCTGAGCAGGCCAGACAAGGAGCAAGCCAAGAACCTGGACAGGGCCCTGGGCTCTGGACTCTCAGTCTACAGAGGCTCTTCTCACTATTGCAGGCCTTGAAATGAAATCTGGGAAGAGGTGTGAGGAAGGGGCTAGCCAGTAACTAGATTCACGTCCTTATGGTTTAGACAAGGAGGCAGAGGAACATGAGATGATTTCTATTATCCTTTTATTGGGGGGGGGTGTGCATGCGCGTGCACATGTATGTGGTGTGTGCATGTACACAGATGTTAATGTATATGTGTGGATGTGTACATATGTGTGCACATGTGTTTAAGTGTGCAGAGGGCAGAGGCCAATGTTGGGTATCTTCCTTGATTGCTCTCTGACTTTTTAAGACAGTCTCTCACTGAACCTGGAGCTCACAGAGTCATTTAAGCTGCCTGGTCAGTGAGCTCCAGGGAGATGTCCATCTCCACCTCACCCCTCTCCCTCCAGAGCTGGGATTCCCAGCACACACCACTCTGCCTGGCTTTTTACATGGGTTCAGGGGATCAGACTGTGATTCAATTCCCAGCACTCACATGGTGGCTTAAAGCTGTGACTCCAGTTCCACAGGATCCAACATGTTTTATGGCCTCTGTGGGCATTGGGCATGCATATGATACACAGACATACATGCAGATAAAACACCTAAACACGTAAAATAAAATTTAAATTAAAAATGTTAATGGACCAGGGATTAAGGAATAAAAGAAGTGGTAGGGATCAGACTCACACGGGAAAGAGATTTGAGGCTTTCTTTCTATTTTAGGGGTGTATGTATGTGTGCCTATGTGCCCATGCACATATATACACAAATGATTTTCTTTTCTCACAAAGTCTCAGCCATGGGCCAAAGCTTCTTTGCTCTCTGTAATAAGCACACACACCTCCCAAATTGTAGGTTCCCTAAAATTGACTGACAGCCTCACTATCAAAAGAACCTTTCTTCTGAACCCTTTCTACCTCTCAGGAGTCAAGAGATGGCAAGTGGCCCCAGTCAGGATACATACCCTTGTACCACGTGGCTACAACCTGGGTAGAGCAGAGACACATGGTAGCTTTGAGTTAGGGAAAGATGCCTGCCAGTTAGGCCCGTTAAAAATCAACCAGACATCCCATAAAATCAGCCGTGGTTTGACTTGGACATAGGCCACTCTTAAGAGGCTGTATACATGCACCCCGCTTGCCCAAAGCTCCCAGTTTTGGAAGGGAGCGGGGAATGTGCCTGGCTGGGGGTTGGAAGCCTGCTAGAGCCCTTGCTTATTGACACAAGTGTATCAAAGGGGTGGTAAAGCCCTGGGTGGAGCATCTCATCCAGCTCTCTGCCCTCCCCAGGGTAACGCCCTGAAATCATCTCGAGCAAATGGGTCTTTATTTTCAGTAGCCTTGTAAAGCCTGCTAAAGGGTTAACTGTGTGGTCCGGGCTGCTGCGGGGTTGCGAGCCTTGCGTGGACACAAACCTACCTTGTCTTTTTAAAAATGAGAAGGGACTCTTGGGCTTTGTGGCAAATGGTGTTGGGTTATATAGGGGGAAGATTAATCTCAAATAAATGATTAAATTAAAACATAAACTGAATTAGAGGCATGCATTTGGGATTTTCCTTACATTTTTATGGAAATTATGAAATACATCCCTTTGTTCGAATTTAAAATTAAACCAACTCAGCTTCTCCACGCAGAAGGAAAGGGGTTCCCAGGACCTGAGATTTTCAGTTTTTCCTTATGTATGGCTTTCTGTATTTATTGTTAAATTTTTGTGTGTGTGGCTAAGGAATGCTTCCCATTGTTTTGTAGCCTTATTGTGACTTGATTTCATGTTGGACTACTTACCTTTTAGTAACTAAATTCCCAGGCCAATGAAAAGTTCTCTCTCTCTCACAAGGAGCCTGGGCTCTTATTTATTTCACAACCTTTATTTGTGTATGAGATGAACCATGACATTTAAACTATGCTTGATAGCTTAACAGATTATAAGAACAAAACCAGATGGCCCAAACAAAAATAATTCTTTGATTGCTTTCAAATTCAACGCCAAAAATTAAAAACAGCTTTCAAAAAGCCTTGACATTTTTTTTCCACAAATGACTTTGAATCAGGTATGTATACATGTACCTCCTGACCCCAAATTAGAAGTATATAAAACAAAAATTTAACAATGGCTAGTTAGGAGTATTTTCCTCTTTTATCTTTTCTATAGCTCCATTTTTCCCCAGCTGTTCCTTTTAGAATAAAACTATATATGTGTATATATTTAATGGCTGCTTTTTAGTTTAATTTGAATGGCGCCTTTTTAAAGGATCCAGTCGAGGTGTTTTCCTCCATGAAGAAAATGGACTTGGTTAAGCATTAGCAGTTCATAATTCTTCCACAGAAAGCGCTGACTAACGCGCAGTTACCTTAACACTGTGTCACAAGGCTCCAAAATAGAACCTGTCCCAGGGTCTTTAGCGCAAATGCAAGTTCCATAAAGGCGGTTATTTCATTTTCTAGGTCGTTTCGGTATACCTTTAGCATCATTAGTATTACTCACAAGCCTCACTCTTTTTGAGAACGGTTAGGCAACTAATTCTTTAAAATGGAACTATGAGAAAACACTGATTTTTCTCTACCCTTGAGACGGTGTGCAGGGCAAAGATACACTTTCACTACCTGAACTGCTAAACTACTTTCAGAGCTTGCAGATGCTTTTCTCTGTCTGTCTGTCTGTCTGTCTGTATTTTTCTCTCTTACCCCCATCCCTCTTCCTTGCCTTCCCCCTCTTCTTGTTCTGTAAAAGACTCTTTATTCTTACTCTGATTCCTTTTTCTTCAAATAAGCTGCAGAAGAATGAACAAACTCCGTTGCAAATCAAAGCTCTGACAGTTCTATTTCCCTGAGCTAACTGCATTTTCTTTTGGAGTTTCCTTTTCCTGTTTCCCTTTGTTTTGACAACAAGAGTCTGCGAAAACAATATACAAATGATCATTTTGCTGTCACGAATATACTGAATTTTAAAAATAAATTAAATGTCGAACCAGAAAGCTTCCAGGAGCTTACGGAGCAAGTTCTTTCTCCAAACTGTTCCAAAAACAGATGTGGAAATGTTTAGCTAATTCCCCTCCCCGTTCTCCATGCAGAATTCCTATGTGTCTCTAAAAACATCAGAGGAGATGGGTAGACAGAATTCCCACCTGCCTTCCAGGAGGTTTCGGTAGACTCTTCACTTTGCCCAGTAATACCACAAATACTGATCTGCACTTGAGTTTTTGTGTCTTTTCAAAAAGATTTCTAAACAAACATGGTGACGCACACCTTTACTCCCAGCACTTGGGAGGCAAAGGCAGGCAGATCTCTGTGAGTTCAAAGCCAGTCTGGTCTACAGAATAAGTTTCCTGACAGTCAGCCCTACATAGTTGAGCCCTATCAAAAAAAAAAGCAGCCTGAAATTTCAAAGGCCCTATGTTTTGACCAATATTCAATCTCTTTCCTTTAAGACATAGATTGATGGTAAGAAAAATTGAGATTTGCTCTTAGCATTTTTTAAATAAGGCAGAGCACACTAGAGATAAATGCAGCTGAAGTCTACCTCTGGGCTCCACATGCACGCAGAAAGTCACACACATACCCTATGGTTGTAAAACCAACCAACAAACAGATTATTCCAGTCTCAATGAAGCTCTGTTGCCTTTAACCACTGCCTCACCTTTCCTGCTCACCCCAGGTTCTATTTTTAACTTTCAGAACAGTGGTTCTCAACCTTCCCAATGCTGCGACCCTCTAATACAGTTCCACATGTTGTGCTGACCCCAACCATACAATTATTTTTATTGCTACTTCATAACTGTAATTTGCTACTGTTATGAATTGTACTGTAAATATCTGTTATGCAGATGGTCTTAGGTGACCCCCATGAAAGGGCCATTCAATCCCCAAAGAGGTCTCAACCCACAGGTTGAGAACCATTGTTTCTGAAGAATAGAAAGTGATGGATATAATAAATAATTTGAACCAACTATATTATAATATCACATTATTCCCCATAAATTATTTCAACAATATAAAGATGCCCTTTTCATTCCATAGGCACATTTGCAGCTTGATAATATTAAAGAAAAATAATTGGCTCTGTACTGCATATATATAGACTTTTTGCCATTATTCCCTGAAGAGTATAACCTAACAACTATTTTCATAGCACTTACATTGTACCAGGTATTCTAAGTAAGCTAGATGTGAGCTAAAGTGTCCTGGAGGATGGGGCTAGGTTGTATGCTGCTTATATAAGAAAGCTGAGCATCTGCAGATTTGGGTATTACCCCCAAGCTTCTGGGGCCAGCCCTCCATAGATAGCGAGGGACGGCTGGATCCATTCTGTTATTCGATTTGCCTTTCGCCACTTTAAACATAGCAGTGCTGAGCTGCATAAGTAGCATTTTCAGCCATTCCCTGTAGGAAGCTTGACACGGTGACACACGTTTGTAGTCTCTCGCCACACCTAAAGGTTGCCATTTAGTCTAGCCTGGCTATTCAGCCTGCCGCATGGATTCACTGGCTCTGCTTTCTGCCCCACCGCCTTCCCTAGGATTACAGGCAGCTATGTAATCTCTCCTGGAGAGCTGGTCCTCATGCTTGCCATGCAAGGATTTCACCCACTGTGCCATCTCCCTAGCACTGATTGCATGAATTTTTAATGTACAGGATTCATCCATGATTAGTCCAAATATGGGAGATCTTCAGGAGAGGAAGGGAAGCGGGGGGAAATTTTTGCTGAAGGAACTGGTGGGAAATGTATATGCATAAACCACATTTAAGAAAACAGAAAGCTCCTTGTACTCGGTAACTGCAAGGAAAACAAACATTTTGCATCCAGGTGTTAGAAGAGTTTGCCTGGCTGCTCTATAGCTGGGTTCAGGGCAGTATGTTCCATAGTTGAGCCCTGTTTGGTTAAACCAATGAATCTCAGCTCACCGCAGAGAAAATGTGCAGTCAAGGCCAAATGGGGCTCCTGTAATCCATACTCTAAAACCTGTTTTCTAAGCCCACCTGCCAGAAGCGGACAGTAGTCACAAGGTGAGCCGTGCTGGCTCTGTGTTTCCCTCCTCCTCAGCCTCTAACTGCCCCTCAGCGCTGAAGATTTCTGGAGAGGTTAGCTGCAATTCTGTTCGCATTCCACAGCTCCTGGGCTGCTGTGTACAGTTCCAACTAGAGATGGAAATACCTTCGGCCTGGCACCGACTCTATAGTCTCCCACTTCCCTTCTTAGCCGTTCAGCTGCCTTCGGCCCCTGCAACCCAAGTCTTCCCCATCCCTTCTTTAGATCCTATGCTGCTGGCCCATCTCAGCTAGGTGTTAGGAAAGCCAGCTCATGTGATGAAGTCACACAGTGCTGCTAGTGACTTACAGCCGTTCCCCGGCACAAATGACTGCCGTGTGGGTGTACACATGCACACCCTTCTCACTGTCCCTGCAAAGAGCAGGCAGCCAGGGAAAGGAGACTGTTCTGTTTTTCATGATGTGCCTTCAGCAAAAGGGAGCCAGGCCTAAACTACAGCCTTGAAGTATTGGGCTCCGACTTAGCAAGCTCATTATCAAGTACATTCTGTTCTCCTCTTAATCTCTAGCCTTTCACTTCTCCCCCAGAGCTATGGAACCTCGAGCATAGTTTGCACTGACTTTTATTAAAGTGTTTCCTGAGTCCGGAGGTGTGTTGTCATACACATAGGCATCTTCATTTATTGCCCCTGTTACGTGGCAATCTGTTGCTGGCTCAAAGGAAACTGGAGGAAACAGCTTCTATCTTGTCCCAGTTTGGAGATTTGTACTAAATGATTACTGAAACGGTGGAGTCACCAAAGCCCCTCTTTCAGACTGAATGAGAGCAGCGGAACTTGAAAAGTGCGCATGGAGCAAGAAGGCAGTCTGAAATGATTGCCTGGGGACCAATTGTCTTGCTTCTTGGAGAATATAGGCATGTGGTAACTTTATTTGGATTATTCATCAGGGAAGACATGGTTGCTCGTTTGACTTAAACTCTATTTCCTATGCCTTGATTTCGTGTTTAACATGAAACCTGTTTTGTTTGGGTTTTATGCCAGTGTACACAAAATGGGATCATTATCCTGATCAGTGTGGGTTCTCATGCTACACGAGAGGGAGGGATATGTGCTTCAGACCAGAACAGCACGAGAAAGCCATTTAAAGAATCCATATGCCATCCCAGGCCCGTGTATCTCAGAGCTGGAACACTGGCCTTGCATGCAGGAGGGCCTGGATTTCGTCCAAAGTGCCACCGAATAAATAGATAGATAGATAGATAGATGATAGATAGATAGATAGATAGATAGATAGATAGATAGATAAATTCCCAAGACGCTGTGTTAGTTATCTTTACCATGCAAGCTACCACAAATTCATTTCTGCCTTACATGGAAGTTCCCCTCATCTCTGGGTTTTTCTTCAAAAACGCATCCTTGAACTTTGCATAAGACATAAAGTAACCTGCCTCTTGTGTTTGTATGTGTTCTAGAATTCCTTCTTGGACACCTTCTTGCCTCCTGTGAGTTGCTACCCAACCTACGGCGAGAATGAAGCTCTTCAAGTTCCTCTCAATGATGGTCTTCTTCTCCTTCATGCTCTGCAGCTACTCGGAGCAAAATCAGGTGGATGTGCTGTGCTCGACCGATTGGTTCATGGTCACAGTCCACCCCTTCTTGCTGAATAATGATGTGTATGTCCACTTTTATGAGGTGCATTTGGGCCTGGGATGTCCTCCCAACCAAGTTCACCCACACTTCTACGAGTTTACCTACCGCGTCACGGAATGTGGCATCCGCGTCAAGGCCGTCTCTCCAGATGTAGTTATCTACAGCTCGGAGATTCACTATGCTTCCAAGAGCTCATCATCTAGATATGTGATCCCCGTGTCGTGTGCTGCCCCTCGACGGTCCCCTTGGCTCACCAAGCCCTACTCTACGAAAGCTGGAAACAATAACAATGCCGCGACCCCGAAGAATGAGACGTGCTACCACGTGTTCAGCTTGCCAGAGCCGAGCCAACAAGCTAACTGCAGCTGTCTGCCGCCTGTCTTCCAGCAAAAGAGCATCTAAGGCCCACGTCAGCGGACAGAGTCTTCGGAGGCCCATCTTGTGTAGTCATCTGACACCACTGACTACTTCTGGGGACTCGTGTGTTCACTCAGATGGCATGAGGAAACCCGTGGAGTGCTCAGATTTGGAGGCTTCTGAAAGACCTGTTCCTAGAATTAGTATATTGCATTTTCTACTGCCAGTCAAATAGATGCCATTATGGCTTTTTAAGAAGAATTTTGTGAAGGGCTGATTCATATATAGATGATTATGCCTTTCTTTTTTTTACTATTTTTGTATCTTTTAAAAAAAAATAAAATTCTGATGGCACTAAAGTATCAGTTGGATGGTTTTGCTTCATAAACACACATCTCACTTTATCTGTGGGCCAGGAGCTAATCTACATGGTTTGCAGCCATCAGTGCCTTGGTTTTTCTCTCTAGGATGATTTCCCACCCCTTCAGGTTCCTCTACAAAGACTTTCCCAGGAGAATCTCTTCCCCTCTATCTCCACTTCCCATCTTCTGTTTACCACCAACGAGCTTAGCACTAAGTCTCCTTCGTTTGATCTCTAGCTGTACCACTTTTTATGTACAGAAAGGATAAGCTGGCTATCTTCAAGTCTCCAGTGATTCTGGGAAGCAGACAAGTCACGTTCCAATGGTCCCAAGCTAGGTTCCCAAGGCTGAGCTGGATCATAAGCTTTACAGTACTTTGATAAAAAGCCTCTCACCCCAACATATAAACTGTCAGAAAGCAGCCCCAAAGTGTGGCTGTCCGTTAGCTTTCTCAAAGGTTTGGAGCAACAAGAGGAAATGAATAACTTAACTGTTTATTATGCAGTGAAGTTACATGCAGACCTGGCTCTGGATACCAAGGAAATGATACTAAGAAGAAAGGGACTCTGAAACTGAGGTCACGTTGCTAGTAAGCAAATAAGTAAATAAAGATAAATTCAGATAGTGACAAATGCTATGAAGAACTTCAAAGACAGTGACATGGGAAACTGGGGAGGGATCAGGCCTCTAAGGTCCTGCCCTTTGAACTATGTCTTAGATATGAAGGCAGGGAAAATCTGGGGAGAAAATATTCCAGATAGTAGAAACATCTCATTTAACCCTCACTACAACCTTAAAAAAGAAAAGCTCTTATCATACCCTTTTTAAAAAATAAGAAAACTCGACTTGGCTGAGGCAGGAGGATTGCTACAAGTTCAGACTAATATGATCTACATAGTGAGACTATCTCTCACACACACGGGGTAAGGAAGTTAAGGCATGAATGATTAAGAAAGCAGTTCAAGGCCGTATACCTAATAAGAATCAGACTCTTAAAAACATCATACTGGTGCTGGAGAGATGGCTCAGTGGTTAAGAGCATTGCCTGCTCTCCCAAATGTCCTGAGTTCAATTCCCACAACCACATGGTGGCTCACAACCATCTGTAATGAG
>LOEQ01001815.1:17111-33083 GCA_001685075.1 Bramus lutescens
TTTTTTTTTTTTTGCCAAGGTGTTTGGATGTAAGGTGCAGCTGCTGCTATTTAAAAGTTGCATCTTCATTATAAAAATTGGTGTTGTTATATGTTAAAATGGGAGTGGAAAGGTTTTTATTTTTCCAATTCAGAACACATCCCNCCAACCCCAGTAATGTTTTTTCTGTGTAGTCCTGACTATCCAGGAACTCACTATGTAGACCATGCTGGTCTTGAACTCAGAGATCTGCCTGTCTATGTCTCCTGAGTCCTGGGATTAAAGGGGAGGGCCACCACCCCCTGGCTTCAAAACAGATTTTTAATGATTAATACTAATCTGAACCCTGCTGAATTTATTTTCCTTCCTAAAACTCTATTTTAGAAGGTTTTAAGTGAATAATTTATTTCAAGATTATGGAAAGAAAAAATGTCAAAAGCAGAACAGCTTGCTTTCTACCCCTCCATTTTCTTATTCGATTTCTCCTTTTCTATGTGGATATAATTAATTACTCAGTGAACATACAAGGAATAAAATATATTTAGCCTTTTCTTCTTTTAATCTATAAGATAATCAGCTTTGCCAGTTTATCCTTGTATTGACTCATGTGTCTTTGTAATGTGGTTTTCATCAGGACCACCAACCTACAAATTACTACACGGACACTTATTAATTATGAAAGCTCAGCCTTAGCTTAGGCTTGTCCCACCAGCTCTTATAACTTAAGTTAACCCATACTTTTTATTAATTTGCGTTCCACCACATGGCTTTTACCTTTCCAATTCCAGGTGTTTGACTCATTCCTCCTGTGCCTTATCTCCCTCTCCTCTCTCTCCCTGGAAGTCCCATCTGCCTCTTCTGCCTAGCTATTGGCCGCTCAGCTGTTTATTACCAATCACAGTAACACATCTTCACACAGTGTGCCGATATCCGACAACGTGTCTTCCTATAAATTAGTGGGGGAATGTTGGTAAGAATGGTGGAAAAATATTTGAATCAGTTCTTCCTCTCTTTTCATATCCTTCCTTCTCCCCATCTCTCTTCTCTCCCTCTAATTTTCCCTTCCTCCCTAACTTCTTTCTTCCCTCCATCGCTTCTCTTTTCTCTCGCTCTTTTTTTTAATGTTATGGCTTGAAAATGTGGACCATACATTTTTTATTTGTATGTTGTCAGTTTTACAGTTTTAAAGAAATATACTAGAAACCAATATAACTTGTTTTAATTTTACTTGTAAACTTCCTGTTGATGTTTTGTATAGTGTGAGATTTATAAAGTAATTTAAAATTTTAAATATAGTTTATTAGTATTCATTGACAAGTAATAACTAATTTATTTCAGAATATCCTGCCAACATTTCATAAAGGATGACTGAAAAGTAATAGACCATATCTAATTTTGTATCTTTAAATTGTCTTGAAAGAGCCTTTCGACTTGTTGGCCCTTTTTTCTAGTCTATGATTTGATGGCTATGAAGTGTTATCTTTCCTTTTCAGTGAGACCAGCTCCTTTTCCTATGTAGATTGTCCATTTGCATTTCTTCCCAGAAGTGCTGGTAAAGGCCTTCTGAGTTCCTTCTGTTTCTCACAGGTTTACTGGAGTCATTGTTATATGTTGTCTACACATTTCCTTTGCCTCTGGGTTGTCTATTCTCTTTAACATGTTTTTTTTAAAAATAGATATTTACATTTTTAATGTTCAATCTGCTAACTTTTCTTCTATATACTGAATGCTTCTGTATGGAGACATTCCTCCCAACCTAATATAATGAAGATGTTCTTTTGTTTTCTTCAAATTGGTAGTGTAGTTTTCACTAGGTGTTGATTTTTGTTTCTAGTGTGAGGTGGGAATCCAGATTCATTTTTTCTGTGTAGACACACTGTTATCACAGCATGTTTTTTTGTGCAGCTCACCCTCTCCTTTTTTCACATTGCTTTAATCACACATCACATGTCTGTTTGCATAAGGTTCATTTCTGACATTCATTATTTCTTTCTGATAAATTCCTAGAAAGAGAAAACTTTTAGGATAAGATGATTATTAATGCTTACTATAAAAATACTTTTGAAAAGTTCTATACATTATTTATATTTTCCAAAGATTTTTTCCTTTCTTTTTCTCTT
This sequence comes from Bramus lutescens, assembly GCA_001685075.1. Lineage (NCBI taxonomy): Eukaryota > Metazoa > Chordata > Mammalia > Rodentia > Cricetidae > Bramus > Bramus lutescens. Next base: position 19,211 of record LOEQ01001815.1, read on the forward strand.
TGAGATAGGCTCTTGTGAAGTAGCCGAGGCTGATCTTGAACTTGTAGTCCTTGTGTTTTACTCTCGTGAGTACTGCGCTTATAGTTATGGACAATCTTGCCCGGCTTTTTTCTTTTTTTTTTTTATTGTGGTAAAATATATATAGTAGTCACCACCTCCCCTTTCAGTATTAGACACAGAATTTTGTTTTGTTTTACAGGGGCGATGTGGGGTGAATTTTGAGACAGAATCTTGCTACACAGCCCAGTCTGGCAGGTATCTTACTGTGTATCACAGGCTAGTCTTGCCCTCTCAGTCTTCCTTCCTCCACCTACCTAATGCTGGGATTAGAGACCTGCATCACTACTATTCCTGGTACACCTTGACTGGTTTATTTTATATGAACTGTTAACTGAGATTAAATATGACAAAAATGTTCAACCACTACTAACTACCACCTGGCTCTCTTCATCTTGTGAAACTAACAATCTACCCATTAAATAATGACTTCCTATCCCTTTTACAGTTCTTGGCAGCCATTATTTTACCTTCTTTATGATCTTGATTACTGTAATTGCATCTTATAGTATTTATCATTTTGTGGTTGGCTTGTTTCATTTGCCTTGTCCTTCGGGTCAGCTATTTGTAGCTTATCAGCATCTCCACTTTTTAAAAAGCTGAATAATGTTCCTTTGCATATCTTCACCATATTTCTCTTAATCATTCCTTTGTTGATGGGATTTTAGGTAATTTTTGCATTTTAGCTATTGTAAATAAAGCTTGTATGAGCATAGTGTATGATTACCTCTTTGAAACCCTTGGAGATGTTGGACCAAATGTAATCTCATTTTATTTAACCTTTTTGAGAAACTTCTGTTTCCCACAGTGGCCATGCAATCTTACATTCCTCCCAACTGTGCCCAGTGGTTCAGTTTTCTCCTCTTCTTTGCCAATATTGTTTCTTTTAAAAGTTAGTCACTCTAATGAATGAGGTAGTATTTTATTGTAGTTTCTATTTGCATTTTTTCTAATGATTAGTGTTGCTTAGCATCTATCGTATACTTATGGGCCATTCCCTTATCTTCTTTGAAGGAATTTTGTTCTAGTCCTTTGCTTATTTCATATATATATATATTATTTATATGTATATGGTTGCTGTTTGAGTGCATATGTGCTCATATGTGCTTGTGGAGACCAGAAGTCATTGTCTGGTGCATCCTTCAATTGCTCTCTACCTTACGTAAGACACAGTCTGTCACTGAACCTGGAGCTTACAGATTTGTTTAAATCAGTGGTTCTCAACCTGCGGGTTGCAACCTCTTTTTGGGAGGTCAAGTGACCCTTTCACAGTGGTCACCTAAGGCCGTTGGAAAACACTGATATTTAACTTTGATTCACAACAGTAGCAAAATTGCAGTTATGAAATAGCATCGAAAATAATTTTATGATGGAGGGGTTACCACACGAGGAACTGTTAAAAGGTCACAGCACAAGGAAAATTGAGAACCACTGGTCTAGATTGTCTGGCCAGCAAGACCCTGGGGTCATCATGTCTCTCCCACTCCAGCCTTGCAGTTACAGATTATATGGGCTCTGGGGATCTGAACTTAGGTCCTCATCCTTGCACGGCAAGCATTTTACTGTCTGAACCATTCCCCAATTCTTCCTTTGCTCATCTTGAATTATATTTTTGTTTTAAAAGATTTTAGTTATGTGTTCATATGGGGTATGAGCACAAAAGTGCAGATGTCCATGGAGGCCAGAGGTGTTCAATTATTTGGAACTAGAGTTAGAGACTCTTGTGAGCTTCCTGATGTGGGTATTTGGGAACTGAACTGTGTCCTTTGCAAGAGCAGTACATGTTCTTAACTACTGAGCAGTTGACAGTGGTCTTCAAATATTAAGTGTTTTGCCACATGTACTCTTAAAAACAATTACTTTGTATTTATTTATTTTGTATTAGTGTGCACGTGTGTACTTGCATGCTGTGGCACACATGTGGAGGTCAGAGGACTGCTTGTAGGAATGGAGTCTCTTTCTACTATGTAGGTCCAAGGGTTCAAACTTGGGTAATTTGTCTTGGCAGCAGGTACCTTTACATGCTAAGCCATCTCTTTGGCCTCCTTAATATATTCTTTTCAGAGTTTTATAGTTTTAGGTCTCATATTTAGATTTTTTTATGTTTTGAATTAATTTTTATTTGTGATATTGGATAAGGTACTGTTGCCAGATGCTGTTCATTCGTTCCCTGCTGTTCAGCCCTGAAATAATCACACAGAAACTATATTTGCAATACTGTTTGGTCAATAGCTTAAGCGTATTTTTTAGCTAGCTCTTACATCCTAAACTTACCCATCTCCATTATTCTGTGCATCACCACGAGGTCATGGCCTACTGGCAAAGTTTCAGTGGGCTCCGGCAGATGTGTCTGTCTCCTGCAGTAGCTACATGGCTTCTCCCTGACTCTGCCTACTCTCTCCTCTCTCTGCTTGGAAATCCCACCTTGCCCTAGTCTGCTAAGCCATCGGGTGAAATAGCAGCTTTATTCATTAACCAATAAAAGCCACACATACACAGGACTTCCCATACCAAGGTACCAACTTAATTTTTTGCACATGGATACTAATTTTTCTAGCATGTTTATAGAAACAATTTTCTGACCTGCTGACACCCTTGTTGAAGATCACGAGCACACATGCCAAGCTTTTCTCTGAGATCCCATTTATCTGTGTTGTCTTTATGCCTGTGCTTCACTATTTTGATTACTGCAGTTTTGTAGTAAATTTTGAAATGAGGAATTATGAATTCTTGAGGTTTGTTCTTTAAAGGTGTTGGCTATTTAGGGTTATTTGAAATTTCATATTTTAGCATGACCTTTTTATTTCTGCAAAAACCTTGAGATTTTGGTAGAGTTTACATTGAATGTATAGATTGCTGTGGGCAATATTAACATTTTAACGATTCTGACTGTAGTCCATGAACATACTTGTTTCCTTTTTCTTTTCCTTATTTTTATTGTCTTCATTTCTTTTCAGTAGTGTTTGGTTGTTTTCACTGTACAAGCTTTCTGTGTTCTTGATTAATTTAGAAATTTTTTTCTTGCGATGCAGCTGAAAATGTAACTAAGATCCTTAAAATTTAAAAGCATTTATTTTTCTTGAATTAATTCTAGAAGGTAATTTACGTTTGTCTTATTGTTAAGTATGTATCTTGAAACTCTTTGTAGTTTCGTTTCCCATCTGATATCTCTCAGTGTTGCTTTTAGCATGTTCAGGCCACTCAGAGTCAGCAGTCTGTGAAGTAAGTGGGACACTGATGTAATCTGAGACTCGGTAGACATTTCAAATGTCCTTATGCTCTGGACAGGTGGGGTCTTACTCCTTGTTTGGGTGGTAGAAGAAAACCCTTTGCCTTTCAACCCCTAGACCCAGAGGTGGCCACATTATCAGGATCAGTATTAGGATTAGTGAAGAGACTGAGTTCATTTTTCTTTTTATAAACTTGTTGTTTGTGATTTCTTTCATATTTATCCTGGATGGGTTTTAACCTTTCTCTTTAGATTGATACCTTTGTGGGGCTGGATTCCACTTGATTTTCTTTATAGAAAATGTTTAAAATTTCTTTTCTCCTTTTTTTTAGGTCTTTTAACTTCCAGTTGAGATTCTTACTAAAGTTTGCCTGTTATAAAAATATTATGTAGTCTCAGAAAATATAGACCTTGGAAAGAAAATGGGATTTAAAAAAATTTCTCACCACCCAGGAAGGGTAACAGTTGTTAAAACAGTAGTGTAGGAGAGTTTAGTTTGGGCCCTCCTTCCTTTAGAACATAAAATCAGTAGAGAACTCAGGTAAATTAAACTTTCCCACAGTCCTCTATTTGTTTATGTAAAGTAGCCATGCCATATTGATACGTTATGAAAATAAAGATACAGCAACATTGAATGTCCGTGGTTGATCCTTGAAACCTTTTTCATTAAAGGAAGTCACATTTTAAGTTAATTTTTGTTACTCATTAACTTGCTCTTTTGGACGTTTGCTTAGCTATTTCATGAAGTCTTTATGTTGGCCTAAGTTTTATTTCCTTTAGAAAAAAAACAGATACTACTTACTACTAAGGTTTTGGGTTCAGAGAATATGTTTTAGATAAAAAGATTGCAATGCAGGTCAACTTTACCACTTTGCCACTCTATCTAGCATAGTCCATCAAATTTTATTCAATCTAGGATTGCTTTAAGATACATTATTCTTGAAAGAAACAAAGTTGAGTATACGAATACATGCCTGCATTCCTTGCGCTTAGGGAACTGAGGCAGGAGGATTCTTTCAAGTTGGAGGCCAGGATGAGCTACACAGTGAGTGACAACCCAAGCTATACCCTGGCTCCAAAATAAAAGCCAAATAAAAAGATGTGCTATTTTTATTCTGGACAAAAGAAGAAAATACTAATTAAATTTTGCCAAGAATCCTGAGTATTTCATCCAAATTGCTATTTTGTATCTATTATCAATCTGTGAATATATGAAAATTTAAATTTGACTCCTCTGAATTACATTTGAATGACCATTATCTGATGTTTGTGTTTTCCATGTACTGTCATCCTCTAATAATTAAAAACGTTAGTAATGAGGTATTGTGGTTAATTGAGTGGGTGGGTGATTGCTTGGCTTTTTGATGGGATCTTGCTGCAGTATTCTAGGCTAGCCTGACAATGCCACACTGAGGTCCAGCATTTCTTAACAAGTACTCCAAAATCCTCACTAAGATCTTATAAGATAATGATTCTCATTTTGCAGGTGATAATGCTGATGTGTAGCACAAATTCTAATTGTTCTAAAAAAAAAAAAACCCAAAACTTGGAGGTGAAAGCTGAGAGATCAGGGAAGCAGAGCAACCAGCCACTCTACCAGTGCTCATACCAAAGGGGCAATCCTGTCCTCAGACTGCTGCCTCAGACTGCATGAGCTCCTGTCTCCTCCTGCCTTATATTCCCCTCTCTGCCAAGCCATATCCTTACTGTCTTCACCTCCCAAGTACTGGGATTAAAGGTGACAGCCACCATTGCCCTGCTGTTTCTCTCTTAAACTGGATCAATTTTGTGTAGCCCTGGGTGGCCTTGAACTCACAGAGATCCATCTGTCTCCCAAGAGGTGGGATTAAAGGTGTGTGCCACCACTGCCTGAACTATATTAGATCTTTAGGCAAACTTGATTTGCTAAAACACAAACAAAATATCACTACACTGATGCTCTCTTGAACGTTCTACATAATAGAAAAGTTTTAATTGTGTAGGAGTCACATTGCTTCTTCATGAGATCCTTAAAAAAGTTTAGAGTCTGAGAGACCAAGGAATTGTAATTGTTTGACACTAAGGAATGGCTACATGGTGACAAAGTCCTGGCCAACAGCCATTATAAAATGACACTGACAAAAACATCTCCCACTTTACCAGTTTCAGAGAGTGTGTGTGTTCTATTTCTGTAAGGGGACACCACGGCCAAGGAAATTCTTAATAAGGAAAATATTTAATTGGGGCTGACTTAACAGATTCAGAGGTTTAATTCATTATCATGGTGGGAATCATGGCAGGAAACATGGGTGCACACAGGCAGACATGGTGCTGGAGAAGGAGCTAAGAGTTCTATATCTGGATCCACAGGCAGCAGGAAGAGAGCAACACTGGGCCTGTCTTGAGCATTTGAAAATCTTAAAGCTGACCCCCAGTGACGCACTTCCTCCAGCAAAGCCACATCGCCTAATAATGCCACTCCCTATGAACCTATGTGGGTTGTTTTCATTTAGACCACAACTCCTGTTTGTTTATATTCTCTGTTGAAGTGGGGGTAATAAAATATCTGGTGTTCAAAGGATTAAATAAATAACATAGTAATAATTATAGCTAATACTTTTGAATTCTTACTATATATGTCAGCTATAGTAAATGCTTGTATGCATTTTAAGCCTAGTTAATATGTATTATCTAGTTCTCACAAACTTGCAAGGTGTAGGTAAACATCAACGGTAATGGAACTAAAACAGATTTTTAAAAAGTTGCTGTAAGCAACACAGCTTGGAAGTGATGTCGTAGGATGTGAGCCCCTAGCAGTTGAACCAGTGCTGGGCGGTGAGTGCTGTCCTCCTGGCATGGAAAGCACAGAAGCATTAGTCCTTTGCATAGCAAGTGGGATTTATTTATTTTTTGAGACAGAATCTTGCTTTGTAGCTCTGACTGGCTTGGAATTAACTGTGTAGACTGAACCGGCCTCAAACTAGAGTTGTTTCTCCTATCTCTGCCTTCCAACTGCTAGAATTGCAGATGAGAACTACCTCACCCAGCCTGCATAATTAATATTTGTTTAAGTTACTTCTTAAAAATAGTGTTTAAGAGAATGAGAAACCACAGGCTGGGAGAAAATATTTGCAGAAAACATAAGCTAACAGTTTGAAAACTCTTAAAACTCAATATTTAGAAATTACAAAAACCAAAACAAAACATGAACAGCTGCCTCACCAAAGAGGATCTATAGAATGATGTCCCACATATGTCTGAAGGGAATTATGATTTGAAACACACCCATTCTTTTGATAATTACACCGGCAGCACTGGGATGTGGAGCAGTATTCTCATTCATTGCTAGTAGGGATGCAAAATGACACAGCCACTTTGGAATCCAGTGTGGCGGTTTTCTGCAAAACTCAACCAACTGTTCCAGCAGCTATGCTGTTTGGTCTTTACTTAATAAGTTGAAAACTATCTATACTGTTGTCTTCACCCACATGGGTAATTCATAGTTTCCAAACTTGGAAGCAGCATTATATCATTAATTAGCTGAGAGAGTAAACTGGTACATCCAGACAGTGGGAGAGTAATTAGGACTGAAAAGACATGAGCTCTCAAACCTGGAGAAGAGCTACTGGGACATTAAATGTATATAACTAAATAAAAGCCAATCGGAAAAGTCTGTAATTCTATGTTATTCTGGAAAAGGTTTTTAAAAAAAAGGTAGCAAAAGATAAGTGGTTATCAGGGGAGGTAGAGAAGAATAGCTGGGAACAGAGTACTTTTAGGGCAGTAAAACCTGTCTGTATGATCAAATGGTGGCTACGTTTCATTACACATTTGTTAGATCCCTTAGAATGTGAAGCACCAGGACTGAACCGTAAAGTAAGCTGTGTGTACAAGTGGTAGTGGTATGTTAATGTAGACTCTTTGGTTTCAGCAAATGTACCAGGCTGGTGTAGACTGTGAGGTGGAGCTCTGGGGGGATACAAAGGAACTTCGTGCTGCTGCTCAATATTGTTTTGAACCTAAACATTTAAAAAAAAATTAAAAGCAAGCATTTAAAGTGCGACAGACATTTCTGATACTTTTATTTTCAGGCTCAGAATAAAGAGACCAATGTTTTAGCTGCTGCAAAGGTGATTGACACCAAATCTGAAGAAGAACTTGAAGATTATATGGTTGAGATCGACATATTAGCATCTTGTGATCACCCAAACATAGTCAAGCTTCTAGATGCCTTCTATTATGAGAACAATCTTTGGGTATGTACTTTTTGTTCCTTTACAGGTAGCCAAAATGAGTTAATTGTCCTAAAAGGGTTGTGAAAACACATTTTGTGCGTTACCTCTTCTATTTAGTTACTTGCAAACTTGATTGAGGGTTGATATGCTAATGAGAGTCAGTAACAAGATAACGATTCTCAGTTTCAATGTATGTAAAGCTTTAGTTTTAGATTATACCATTTCATTACCATTGTTTGACACTGGATCTAGGTGGGAGAGAGAAATTTCTAAAATATGTGTTTGTAATTTCAATTTAAGTATTAAATGTTTTTTAAGGATTATTTTTCTTTTCTTTCTTCCTTCTTTCCTTCCTTCCTTCCTTTCCTCCCTCCCTCCCTCCTTCCTTCCTTTTCTTTCTTTTTTTCTTTTCTTTTTGGTTTTTTGAGACAGTTACTCTGTGTAGCCCTGACTGGCTTAGAACTCACTCTGTGAACCAGGCTTGCCTTGAACTCAGAGACCACCTGTCTCTGCCTCCTGAGTGCTAAGATTTAAGGAGTGTGCCACCATTGCCCACTGATGGTTCTTTTTTCTGTGTTATTTATAATTTTTATCCTAAAGTTTTTATAAATCATGTAATACTATAAACTGTGAGAATGTTAAATTTCACATTAGGCTCAGCCTTCCTGCATGATGAAATGGTTAAAATTGTATACTTTTTTTTTTAAGAAAATAGGTATAAATAGGTAAAGCAATTTACTTGAACTAACAGTTTTATCAAGAGCTTTTTTATAAATTAAAAAAATATTAATTTATGTGTGTGTTTTATCTGTATGTATATCTGTATACCATGTGCATTCCTGGTTCCTGTGGAGGCTGGAAGAGGATATCAGATCTGGGACTGGAGTTACGGATGGGTGTGAACTTTCATGTGGGTCCTGGGAATCAAACCTGGGTCCTCTGGAAGAGCAGTCAGTGAGTGCTTTTAACTGTTGCATGGTCTCTCCAGCCTCTCAAGAAAGCTAACAGCTTCTTATAGAGTTTTAGATGTTTTTCTTAAAATAATGACCATCTGGCTTGAAATCAAAAGGCTGTTGTTTCAGATGCAGCTGCTGCCAGTTAGGACCTTGGTTGAGTAAGCTCTTCTTGAATATTTGTTTCTCTGAAGGATGAAAAAAGAATTAGCTCCCGAATTATTTTTCACTTGAAAATAAGTTGTAATCAGCAAACACTTATACAAATATTGTAGTAGCCTGGTGTGGTGATGCACACCTTAATTGAAGCACCCAGGAGGCAGAGGCAGGTGGATTGCAGTGAGTTTGAGGCCAGTTTGGTCTGCATAGTGAGTTCCAGAACAGCCAGCGGTACATAGAGAGATCCTGTTTCGAAAAGTAAAAACAAAACAAAACAAAAAAATGTTTAGCAAGAGGGAAGATGTATAGAATTACACTACTTATTAAAATATTATTTTTAAAAAGTATAGTTATTATTGGTGTGATGTCTCTTAAAATAATTGTTTAGGGCTCTAGCTGAATATTTCTAAATATTACAAGAAAAACTCCTAGACATTAACAGATATGTCTTTACTTGACACTGTTGCAAAATAAAACTTTGGTTTACTATGAGGTACAATTTAATGGGAGACATAGCTATAAATAGAATAATCATAGTACAAAATTATAACTAGTAACAGTGAAGAATGGGTACATGATAGTGATAATTGAGTTTGAATCTGTGTATTGTGTTGCTTGCCTGTCTGCCTGCTTTCTCGCTCCTTTTCTCTCTCTCTCTTTTAAATTAAAATGACTGGAGAGGTGGCTCAGTGTTTAAAAGCATGTACTGCTCTTGCAGAGGACCCAAGTTTGATTCTAAACACCACATTAGGTAATAATGTGCTTGTAACTCTAGCTCCTGGTGACCTGACACTCTCTTCTGGCCTTCGAGACCACTTGCACTCATGTGCACATACCACTGCAGAAGTACATGAACATTAGCATAATTAAAAATAAAATGAATCTTTAAAATAAGCCTGCTTTTTTTCAGGGTTTATTTATTGAAAGCTAAACAATATATTTGGTCACTTAACATTGCAATAGTTACTTAAAAGGTGAAGGTAAGGTATTTCAGTAATAAAATCTTTTAAATGTGTAAATATTGTAATAATTAAACAACCCATATTTGGTAATTTTAGAAAAGGTTACTAAAAATTGTTATTTATAAAATTGGGCATGGTTGGGTGTGGTGAAACATACCTGTCATCAGCATTTGGGTGGCGGAGGCAGGAGGATTGCAGATTTGAGTCTATCCTGTTCTATAGGAAACCTGACTAAAAAAAAAAATAAATTAAGAAAAGGAAAAGAGATAGTATGTACTTCTATGACATGTTCTCCTTGTGCGTGCTGAGAAGAACATCACTTAAGACTTGTAACTGATGGCAGGGAATCCTTCTTGTTTAGCATGACACTGTTCCTTAGAGCCTAGATAAACTAGTAGCTTTTCATGTATCTGTCTTGCTAAGTTTCTGACAGTTGGTGTAATTACAGACACATGTTTTTGTTTATGTGCAGATCCTCATTGAATTTTGTGCAGGGGGAGCAGTAGATGCTGTGATGCTTGGTAAGTACCTCTGTTCCTATGTTTGCTTCTTTTTTAAAATATTTATTTATTTATTATGTATACAATAGTCTGTCTGTATGTATGCCTGAAGGTCAGAAGAGGACACCAGACCCCATTACAGATGGTTGTGAGCCACCATGTGGTTGCCAGGAATTGAACTCAGGACCTTTGGAAGAGCAGGCAATGCTCTTAACCTCTGAGCCATCTCTCTGGCCCCTATGTTTGCTTCTTAGATTGTTCTCAGATAGAAGGATTGTCGGAGGAGGCTGCTTGTTCATCCCAGCCACCCAGAACTGAAATAACCACACAGAAACTGTATTAATTAAATCACTGCTTGGCCCATTAGCTCTAACTTCTTATTTGCTAACTCTTGCATCTTAGTTTAACCCATCTCCATTAATCTGTGTATCGCCACATAGCTGTGGCTTACTGGCAAGATTCTTACCAGCGTCCACCTCAGGCGGAGGATCCGTGTTGTCTCTCCACCTCTCTTCTTCCTCCCAGAATTCAGTTCTGCCTTCCCCACCTAAGTTCTGCCCTATCAGGCCAAGGCAGTTTCTTTATTCATTAACCAATAGAAGCAACACGTAGACAGAAGGACCTCCCATACCAAAGGATCTCAACTCTATGTGTACATATGTAATATTAGAGTCCAGTGCATTAAGAAATCAATTTAATTGTATTTTAGATAAGTATAGTTCTGAGATGTAATGTTGAATATTCTATGTCAAGAAATTAATCTTTGTAGAAATTTAGCTCTTTTACAGTAAATCATCTTTGACAAGATCACAGTGGTAGACTGTACTGAAAATATTAGCTTTATGTTTTCATTGCATAAAAATACATGTATATATTTTTTTCCACTTTCTCCTTATAGAACTTGAGAGACCGTTAACTGAGTCCCAAATACAAGTAGTTTGCAAGCAGACTTTAGAAGCGTTGAGCTACTTACATGACAATAAAATCATCCACAGAGATCTAAAAGCTGGCAATATTCTTTTTACCTTAGATGGAGACATTAAGTTGGGTAAGTTATTCAAACATTTGAATTTGTGCTCTGGGATTTGCTCTGGAATGTAGTGACTTGATGCTGTTTTGGCCTACACAGACATGTAAAACAGAGAATTACTCCCAGTTGCACTTGTAAACACTTCAGTGGTTACACATTCCCCAGTTCTTAGGATTCCTAAGTATATGCACCTGATGACACACAGAAGACGTGAAAGATGGTGTGTTTTTATTTTCAGAAGCAGAGACTTGGCAAAGCACTAGTTAGTGTTTCCTCCTGTAAGTTTTTGAACATAGATTTAACACTTGTAAATGCTTTGTATTTGGAGTATAATATAACACTAAATTCAATTTTATTTTAATTACAACATATCTAATAGATTTTTTGTTCCACTTTTCCACGTTCTTCAACCCAGAGCCTTGAACTTGAAGCAAGTGTTCTTATCACTGAAACTAAAACCCTACCCTCAGTTTCTTATTTTATTGATATGCTTATTAAGCCAACAGGTAACCTTAGGTTTGAAAGTAAAATAAGTTTAAGGACTAGCATTTAATTTTGTCTTTCATACCAAAGGAATGAATGATGTATGTCATAAAAAGAATTAGATGTAAATTTTAGACTGAGGTTAGTTAAGTTCACACATATAAATACAAGTAGAAGATACAGCCTTTTAAAAAGTTTTTCTAAAAAGAGACAATTAAAATTGAACAGTGATGCCTAAATTTATGTTTTTTGAAAAAGTAAAGTTATTCAAAAGTGGTGTTGATTTCAGTGATTTTTAACCATCTTATTTTACGTTGTCATAACATAATGGGACATCAAAATGGAATATGCTAAATTTTATCTCTTACGGTACCATAAAGACATGGAAATACACCAGAAAAGCTGTATAAAATTTTTAGACAAGAGCTTTGAAGTCATTTCTTAAGTGAAGAAGTTAGACTCAGCCAGGTACCCTACAAATCCTTTCACATGCCCAGCTAATTTCAGTCTCCGCCTTTCCCCTTCCCACACTCTGTGTTGACCTCCCACCCCCCCCAAGGGTTTCTCTGTGCAGCTTTGGAGCCTGTCCTGGAACTTGCTCTGTAGATCAGACTGGCCTCAAACTCACAGAGATCTGCCTGTCTCCCGAGTGCTGGGATTAAAGGCGTGTGCCCTCCGCCCAGCTTTGTGTTGACTTTTTATTATAACTAATCTGTGTTTCTTTATGGTTCGGTTATCCCATATTTATCTCTGAAGTTTAAATTTGCTCATATATAAATTTTGGTTTGTCTTTGCCATCTCTATAAATTACACATTTCTTCTCTATTCCTTTGTTTACATGGTAGCACGCATTCTCATTGAATTAACATTGTTCCAACCAAGAGAGCAGTATTTAATTGTTTCGGGGCCAAAAAAAAAAAATCATAATGATTTGTGACCTCTCCAAAGTCCACAGCATGCAAACAGATGCATGGTATATATGTGGTATTAAAATTTTCAGTTACTGGGATGATTAGAAAAACAGTTCTAAAAAGACTTTGAGGTGGTAGGAATGAAAGGCAGAACATTGGATCTGGCCACTAGACCTGTGGCCTTCCCTTTGGCTGCACTTGCTGATTATGTGGTCATGATTTTAGTTTCTTTCTGTATTTCCTTCATTTAGTAGATGAAGCAAAGGCTTGGTAATGCTTGATGAGTCTCAGGTTTGACGCCTGGATGAGAGCAGGTGGTTGTGTATTGCTCTATTAGCAGAGTGTGAGACTTGCCTTCTGCTTTGGTTAGGGTTGTTGTTGTTTACACTACTGGGTATTGAGTTCAGGGTCTCACATGTGCCAGGAAAGCATCCTACCAAGACCAGCATCCCAAGCTTATTTGTTTTTGAAATCTAGATTTATTCTTTGAGGCTGCAAAATGAATTATACCATTTTTCATGTTATTTTTGATAGCTTTATAATCAATTAACTCTTCATTTATTACTATAAGTTAACAATTTTATAAGAAGAGATTTTCTTAATTGTTTGATTATTTGGGACAAAAGCAAAAGAAAATGTTTTATTTAGTTTTTAAGATAATTAGTTGGTTCTGAGTTCTAAGCTAAAATGGTAGGCTTACTCATTGATAAAGTTATAATACTGTTGTTCTTTTTAACTTAAATCAGAAACCATAAGGCTTCTCACTTTTTCCTTTGTAATATAATTAAGGTTTTATTTATTTATTTATTTATTTTTAGTTAATCTCACTATTTAGCCTAGAGTAGCTTTAAGCTCCAAAGTCTCCTGCCTCTTAGCCTCCCACATATTGGGGTTGTAGGTGTACACCACTATGCTCAGCTCTTGTAGTCTAATTTTTGAGGACGTTAAGGAGATATAATGTTGTCATAAAGGCTACTTTGCTGTGATTTCTGTTTTTTTCACACTATGGGAAAATACCTCTACTGAGTTAATAGCAGCATACAATGTTTAGCAATTATTTTGAAGTGTATATAAGATTTTAATTTGAAGTGACAGTTTTTTTGTTTTCAATTGTGAGGATTTGTCATTTTTACTGTCATTTGAAGATGTATCTAGATGGTGGTCAGTGTATTTGTGATAAAATATTGGGCACTTTTTTGAAAGATGGTAGAAGGATGATGGTTAAGATTAGCATGGTAGGGGCTGGAGAGATGGCTCAGTGAGTGAAGTGCCTGCTGACATGGGGCCCTGATTTTGGTTCCCAAGAACCTGTGTAAAAGCTGGGCTTTGATGTAGGAGGGTCATCTGTCTATGTGTTACTTTCATTGGTTAATAA
>LOEQ01001815.1:42063-80797 GCA_001685075.1 Bramus lutescens
TTCTCAGTCAGCTCTCCTTGTCAGCCACGTTCAGAGAGTCTGGATTGATCACATTTAATTTTTCTTTAATTGCTGATTTGTGTGTGTATTCCTAAATATATAAATATAGCATATGTTCAGTTTGTATAATGTTGCTTATATGTATATGACTTCAGGTCTAACTATTTAGTATAGATGACCAATTGGAGGGCTTGTCCCTAGAGAAGACTGTTTCTCCCACTCTCAGCGTTTCTTCATTGCCTGTAGTTCTTTGTTTAGGGTTGGGGCCTATGAGATTTCCCCTTCCATGTTAGCATTAGCTATTGATGTTGTGGTCCTTCAAAATTGTTTTGGCAACTGTATTGTTGAGACTTTGTGGGTATAGTTTTCCCAACATTTCTATGAGACTCAGTCTCACAGCAGACATCCTAGTCCTCTGAATCTTACCATCTTTCTGCCCCTCTTCTGCAGTGTTCTCTGAGCCTTAGGTGGAGGAGTTGTGTCATAGATGTCTCACTTGGGGCTGGGCATCACGTGATCCCTTATTCTCTGCATTTTAATTAATTGTTGTTTTCTGTAGTGGTCTCCGTCTGTTGCAAAGAGATTTTTGTTTGTGTGTTTGTTTGTTGTTGTTGAGGGGTGAGAGCTAAAGTTACATGTAGGTATTAATATAAATATTTAGAATGTAACCTGGAATTACGCTGGTTTTGTAAAGTGGTGGTTGTAGGTCCTCCTCCAAGATCCATGACTAGGTAAGTTGTCCAAGTTTCTAGACTCAGGCATGGTTTTTCTCTTGTTGAGTAAGTGAGTCTTAAATCCAATTATAGAGTTGTTGTTTACCACCAAAATATGAGTGCCACTGTGGTTATTTTGCCATGCTGGTTGTTGTGGTTCATAGGTGTCATAGCTTGGTAGGACAAGGAGTAAGCTTACATGGACCCTTCTGGTACTGTGAAAGTTGGTCTCTTAGGGAGGAGGCTTTCAGTTAGATACAGCTTGGATTTTCTTGGTCTTCAACAGCAGGAGCTCATCTTCAGTCTCTAGGAGGCAACCAGGGGCAACAGCAATAACCTATAGTATTTTGGGAGTCTCTTGTCTCCCCTTACCAAGAACTTATCAGGGGGTTTCTGAGACCTGGTATTGGGGGTTTTTGCTAGATTGTCTGTTACTTTTGTGGCAGTCAACCCAGGTGGGAAAATTTCATTTAGACTATATATGTATATGTATATACATAGATTTAGATGTTTTATACATGTAATTTTAGGTAAATAGGTAATAGTGATTTCTTACAGCTTTTTCAGACATTCTTACTGTTATCCTCCCTCTTCTGTGTTGACCTTTCTCCCACCTCCCAATCCTCCCTCAGCCCCATTTCTCCCATTTCCCCTTCCAATTACATTTACCCTGCTGTTCTCCTCTCTGTTACATCTTTCCTTCTCCCATGGTCCCTTTCCTGGCTTCACTCAAATCTGAAGATTTGAAGTTAAAAGCCATAATGAAACAGAAAAGAAAAAAAAAGACATTTTGTGTTTGTTTTTCTGGGACTGGGTTAACTCACTCATATAGTATTTTCTATTTCCATCCATTTTTCTGCAAATTCTGTGATTTCACTTTTATTTATAGCTGTAATAGTATTCTATAGTGTATATGTACTACGTTTTCGTTATTCATTTCTCAGCTGAAGGACATTTAGGATGGTTCCATTTCCTAGCAGTTGTGAGTAGAGCAGCAATTAACGTGGTTGAGCAAGTATCTGTGGCGTAGGATCTATCAAGTGGAGTGGTGTAGCTGAGTCCTGTGGGTGATTTATTTTAGCTTTTTGAGGATTCTCCACACTTATTTCCATAGTAGCTGCAGTAGTTGGCAGTCCCACCCACAATGAATGAGGGTTTCCTTTTCCTTCACATCCCTTCCAGCATTTGTTGCCAGTTATTCCACTGGTCTTTTCCATTCTGATTGGGGTAAGATGAAATATCTCAAAATTGTTTTGAATTGCATTCTCTAATTGCTAGGGCTGATGAACATTTTTGAAATATTTTAGCTACTCTTTTTTTCTTTTGAGAACTCTCTGGTTTCAGGCTCTCATTTGAATGGGTTGTTTGTTATTTTAACTCTTTTCTTTTGAGTTCTTTATATATTCTGTATATTAATCCTCTGTCAAACTTAGAGCTGGCAAGGATTCTTCCCATTCTGTGGGCTTCCTCTTCAGCTGATTGATTGATTGTTTCTTTAGCTGTTCAGAGGCTTTTTAGTTTTATGAAATCCCACTTGTCAATTGTTGGCCTTAATTCATGGGCAAATGGGGTCCTTCTCAGAAAGTCCTTCTCCACACCCTCTCTCGAGAACACACTGCCTGTGTTTTCTAGATTCTGAAGTTTCCAGGTCATCTAGAGCAGTTGTTTCCAAGCCCGACTGTTGGAGGAGGCTGCTTGTTTTGTTCCCAGCTGCTCATGCCCAAAATAATCACACAGAAACTATATTATTTAAATCACTGCTTGGCCCATTAGCTCTAGCTTCTTATTGGCTCTTACATCTTAATTTAACCCATCTCCATTAATCTCTGCATCACCACTAGGTCATGGCTTACCAACAAAGTTTCAGCGCATCTGTTTCCTGCAGCAGCTCCATGGCTTCTCTCTTTTATTCCACCTCCTTTTTCCCAGAATTTGTTTAGTTTTCCCCACCTACCTCTATTCCTTGTGACAGTTTCTTTATTAACCAATGGTATTCACAGCATACAGAGGGGAATCTCACATCACCTAACTGAATGTTAGAACTTGTTGGCAGCTTTTCACAGGTTACTTTCTTCACTGGCTTTTGCAGTTAAGTCTGAGGCCTTCAGTTTTCACTTATGTCCATCGTTGGGAAGGGAATTTAGGAATGTGTTATAAAATTTAAGTTGAATATCTCGCTTAAAGTTTGTTAGAAAAAAAGATAATTTAAAATAATATTGAAGTTTAAATTATAATCCTTTGCAGTTTTGTAATGCAAGTGTTGAGGACTGTTGTATGTGTTGTGTGACATTGTTGATTTTGTGTTCAGTCACTACCACAGGTTCCCAAGGAAACAGGGATGCTCTCATTGACTGCTTTTGCATTCTTTTCATTCTCTTTTCCAGAATTTTAGAAATTGTGTCTTTGCCCTCCATAGATTTATCTGAAATGTTTTCCTTTTCAAATTCTTTTATTTTTGAGGGTTTGTTGTTGTTTTGAGACAGTGTCTCCCTTATAGTCTCCCTCTATACATTCCAGCCTCCATTTCTGAGGTGGTAGAATTACAGGCATGTGCTGTTGTTATACCTAGCTTTAACCTCTTTCTTTCCTTCCTTTCATACTTTATAATATGTATTTCTGTATTTAAAATTACATAATTACTTGACTATTTGATGAATTAGCATAGTAATAGACTGCATTGTTTTACAGAGTAAGAAGCGACAATATGACCAAGAAATTGAGAATCTAGAGAAGCAGCAGAAACAGACAATTGAACGATTAGAGCAAGAGCATACAAACCGCTTGAGAGATGAAGCCAAAAGAATCAAAGGAGAGCAAGAGAAGGAGCTGTCCAAATTCCAGAATATGCTAAGAAACCGCAAGAAGGAGGTAAATGTAGCTATGGTTGTTAATTATCACAGATGTTTTTAAAAAACAAATTGAAGACTGTCTGAGGAATTAGGAATAATGCTAGTAACTGAATAGCACTCATTCATTCATGCGTTTGTTCTTTATTCCAAACAGTGATAGGCTGGCAGTTAGTGAGGTCAGATATTATCCTCATTTTACTGCCAAGAAAACGGGGAATAAAAGAGGTTTCAGTGGCCTGTCTCCCTTAACTTTGAGCCAAATCTTCAAATAAAATCCAAGCTGTATTTCATTCTGCCATTTACCTCTTATTAACGAACTATTTAGGGCTTTATTTAGAAGTACTTTTTCAAGAGAACTTAACATCATTGGTATTTACTGGTAGCAATAAGAATTAACATTTATGAATTACTTAATGTTTGAATTTTTCTCAGTTAGATTTATTCATTTTCTTAGATGTTTTGCCAAGCAAGAATTGAATAGCTTGATATTCAAAATAGCACGAGCCGTGTGATTATAAAAAGGCTTTGGCTTTTCTGAGCTGCTTCCATGTTGCTGTAGAGCTGATTGTCTTCGTTTCATAAAGAGGCTTCCCATATGTTGTCCTTTTGTACCTAGCGTAAAATAAAATACATCCAAGCAATTCTCAGTGATAATTTACCACTTGTTCTTATCTTCAGTGCAGGAGAAGGACTTACATTTTCAGAATATAAATAAACAATCCCAGAGGAAAAATAATTATGATCAGTTCTATTAGGATTGGAAGAAAATAGCCAGATTGGGAAATGTAGTTTCACTTTCGTTACATGTTTCAGTTACCATTATTTTAGCATTTGCGTTCAGTATTTAATTAGGAAGAAAACAGAAGATCATATTATTGAATCTTAAGGATGTGTTCAAGCAGGACTGAACAGTAATAGCAAGTACTTGATGTTTTCCTTAGGTCAAATGTGCGTACTGGTGTGTAGCTAGCTTCATTTCCTGTAGCCACCATTTCTAGAGGGTTGTTTTTATTGTCGTTATGTCTTTTATAGGGTTGCTTCATATACTATGATAAAGATCTTTGTCAATTTTTAAAAAAAATTCTGGGTCATTTGTTGAGAAACTACAGATTAAATTAAAAGATTTAATTCTAGATGAATAAGTCTGTAGTTACTGTTTTGAATTTTATCTAGTTACATTTGAGATCATGATGTGTTTGTATTGAATAATCTTATTGTGTATTTTTTCCTTACTTCTAAACTTCTTGCATTTGGGGAGTTTCTTGCTTTTACCGGTGATTTGGTTTCATGAGGAGTTACTGATGGGAACTAAGGACACTGTTAAATTAAAATCATTCTCTTTCTTGGGTGCCAGTGGCATGTGGTGATTTGGAATCCGGGCTCTTTTGGTGCTTTAACTTGTATACACATGCTTGTTTTTCAGATCTGGACTATAGATCTTTTTGTGGGTCAAAGTCATATTTTTAGACTTTTGGTTAAAAAAAAGGAATTTAAAGATATACTTAATTTAAAAACATACTTTGTTTGATGTAAGAAATCATAGTTTACTAAACTTTAAGAGTGCTTACATTACTGATTTGAAAGTTGACCAGCTTGGCTTCAGTTTTCACCAAAGATAATATTACCCAATCCTACAGAAGGTCATCAGCTATATTCGTTTTGTCACACCATGTATAAAATGGCATGCTTTATGAAAAAAGTTTAGTGTTTATTTATTTTTCCCTTGTCCGTTTTAAGTCCCACTTCCCTTCCCTTTCCTCCCCTGTTGTCATGAAGTGGCTCATCTGAAACTGCTCCTTTGGAGTCATCAAGTCAGTTGTAAAGTTTGCACTTTATAAATGGAGTTAGCTTTTTATGTGTTTAGCATTTCAAAGAGTATCAAAAGGTATGTTTGTAATTTTTGACCCCTCAAGAAGGCAGTTGAATGCTCTGAGCACTCCTTCACTGATTGGTACGTGGGGATAGTCAAGCAATGAGTGAGCCTTTGCATGCTGTGTCCCTTTCTGCTCTGTCTTTTTATTCTTTTCCACCAACTAGCGCTTGTGCTAATGCATGTTGAAAGGAATCTTAACAACTTTAATTTTGACTTGTAGCTTTCTGCTCACATATGCATATGCTTTCTATGGAGAAAGTATTATCTCCCCACCTCCTGCATGCTCATACACTTAGGTTATGAATGAAGTGGAGAAAGCACCCAAAGAGCTGAGAAAAGAGTTTATGAAGCGCAGGAAAGAGGAGCTTGCACAAAGCCAGCATGCTCAGGTAACAGCAGCAGCTTAATGCTACTAAAACCAGAAAGCTGCCTTTTCTCTTGGCTCAGGAAGCCATGGTTGAAAGAGGAGATTAAACTTTTCCCCATCTATAGATACCCAGGATCTTTGTTTTGTTTTGTTTTTAAATAATGCTTAATTTATACTTGGTGATGTTTAAATTGCTAATATGAAAGTAGCTGAAATGTTTAGAAAGTTGATTCTAGATAAAAGAAACAAACGTCTTAATGTAATGGCTACTGTTATCTGATTTTTATCATGATGGGAGGCTATGTTTTTGATTTTTGTCCTTTTTTCCACAAGACCGGGTTTCTTTGTGTAGCTTTAGAGCTTGTCCTGGAACTTCTGTAGACCAGACTGGCCTTGAACTCACAGAGATCCTCCTGTCTCTGTCTCCTGAGTGCTGGGATTAAAGGCATGCGCCACCACCACCACCACCGCCTGACTGGAAGCCTATGTTTTTAAGAAGTGGTGCCAGTGCTTGCTGGAAGACCTCTAGGGCAGAGTTGGGGGTAGATATATAAGTTTGTGCATAGAAAAAGAGTGCCTTTGAAGAAACCATTTAGAATAAAAATGGTAAATTTTATTATTCAATGGTAGATCATACATTTAATTACTGTTTTTAGGTTTTTCGGGACAAGGTTTCTCTGTATACCTTTGAAGCTTGTCCTGGAACTTGCACTGTAGATCAGGCTGGTCTCGAACTCACAGAGATCCGCCTGTCTTTATCTCCCGCATGCTGGGATTAAAGGCACGTGCCACTACCATCTGGCATCATTTAATTACTTTTAAGATCAAAAACATAATCAACTTCAAAGACAAATTTTTCATATATTCATTTATTTAGAATCCAGCAGCTAAATGAACAGAATATTTTTACAAGAAGGATGAATTAACCAGATAAATGAATATTTTAACAGAATTTTCCAGTTAACGCAATGTATTGTCCTTTTAATATGGTTTTTATGTAATAACAACAAAAAATGATTCCTAAACTTTTAGGCTTTATAGGTCCCTGAAAAGAAACACAGAAGTAACAAAAATCCATTTGGGACCATGGCATATACTGCAACTGAAGTGTGTGTGTGTGTGTTTGTGTGTATGTGCACACGTGCAGTAAATATATTTTAAAACTGTTTGCCTATTGTTATTTCAGAGCTGATAACATTTTAGTATTATGAAAAAGAAAGAAACTGGTCTAGAATTTCCAGTTTTGATTCATTCCAGTTTAATTGAATAAAATTAGTATTTTTCTTGCTGTAAGGCACTGAGACATTGTGTCTTGTCCTGGTGTGGGAATGACTAGTTGAAGGATATGGTGACGGACATAGCATTTCCTGTGTGGCTATCTCTTTTGCTGATGCTCCACATATCACAGCTCAGTCTCACACTGAGCATCACCCCTGTCTTAGCAGTGTGGGAACAAGCATAGAAAGGGAAATTAAAATCAGAATTATTGCCCAGACAGTTTCAGCTTCACGTTCAAATACTGGATTGCCAGACAGCACACCATGTGCCTCGTGTCAGGACTGCCTACTCTGCCTGGTCTGGATGCTCATCATCCAGCCTACTGTTTATTGTGAACAAGTGAAAGGGAGTCCTTGCCTGCTCCACGTTTGCTTTTGGTTAGTTTAGATTTCAAGCTAGATACTAAGTAATAGCAATATAGTTTTGCCTTAAGGACTATAATGGATGGTTTTTAGTTCCAAAAGTATATTGAACTTAAGAGTTGAGAATGAGAATTTATTGTTGAATGAATTGAGTGATCCTGTACTCTAATTTTAGTTTACTTTTTTTTTTTAAATGACTTTCCGTGTAATTTGGGGGAGTTTTTTGTTTTCCCATGAAAGTTAAAATTACTGGTAAATTCTTTCTGTAAATTTAGATGTCGCACTTCAAAAGTATTTATTCCTTTGATAAATTTACTAAAATTTGATAATTTTACAGTTTGTCTTAGACTTTTTTCCGAGTTCTTAAATCATAGCTGTGTAGCCATGGCTGGTACATATTTGACACCTGGGCCTCAGGCTTTCAGACTGTCTCCCTAGGAGCTCTTATTCCAGGCAAGGGCGTGGGGCTGGGGGTGTTGCTTCTGTGTGGAAAAGAGCACTTTTTCTTTTCCTCCTTGTTCCACCCTTCCCCTCCTCTCTTTTTTTTCTCTTTTTTCCTCTCTCCTTCCCTCCCTTTGTTTCTTTCATATATCATTTGTCCGTGGTTTGTTAGAGGGCAGCATTTTCTGAGAGTCTTTCCTCCTTCCTACACGTGGGGCTTAAGCAAGTCTCCTTGCAGTCTAAAATCTGTCTATCTATCATCTATCCCTCTGTTCATTCATCCATCCATCCTTCCATCCATCATGGATAGGCTTTTAAAAAGGAGTTCCACTGATTTAGAAGTAAGTAACACATTAGAATTTGGAAACCACTGACCTAATTCTCACCTATTGTTCTGCAGATGGACAATAGGTCCCTCTGTTACTTGACTTGACCTAGTCCCAAAGGGCAACATTTGTGCAGTTGTTCTTTCCACTTACACAAAGTCATTCAGATGTCTGTTTTCTCACCTGGGAGGTGCATTGTATTCTGATCCACAGGGTGTTGCTCAGGTCATGATTCAGTCTTTTCAGTTGTCATCTTGTGCAGTGTTCAACGCCCAAATGCAGGACGTAAGTCCGCGTGCTGTGGGAGGTGCCTTCTGTTTTACTTGTGCCTTCTTTGACTCACATGTGCCTTTCATTATTAACTTCATTGACTCAATTATAGAATATTGAGAGCTGATGCCAGTAATAACAGTAATAATAGTTTGGCATGAACTTAGTATTAGCAGTGTTCTTCAGAGTTTTTACATCTGGTTCTCACTGGCACCATCCTCATGTAGGGATGGAGTATATTCTTTCTCCAGATGCAGTATGTGGGCACAGGAGGCTTGTGATCTGCTACAGACCAGTGGTCTCTATGGCATCAGCAGAACAGACCAGTGGTCTCTATGGCATCAGCAGAACAGACCAGTGGTCTCTGGCATCAGCAGAAGAGCTGGAAGCAGAACACTTGTAGTGGAGGGCTCTATTTTTCTGCCTCCCCACCATAGATTTTAAAGAAAAGTAAAATATCTTCCTGGTAGAGTTTTATAAACTTTGCACATGTGAGAAATTGAATGCTGTGATTAGATTTTTACCTTTGTGTGAAGTGACATTTTGATTACATATAATTTTAGATGTTTTAATTATGGATATGGTCAGAAAAGCCATGGTAAAAGTAGTGATTTTACTTTGGTTTAATTTGTCCCCATTTATTTAAATTGTCAGTAGTAAATATTGAGGTGTTGTTATTTCCATTGTAGTTTGAAATTATGTCTGAAATTCCAAATTGTATTCCTTCTCACAGTTCCCATAGAAACGGCTAGCCAATATAACATGGTAATTTTTGTTTGTGATATTTGATATAAACTACTTGATTTCAGCCATTTCTGGTTCCCGCATTTCCAAATTAGATTTAAAAAGCAATTGGCAGATACTTTTTTAACAAGAAATTATGATTTATAATCTTTTCTGATCATTACCATTGTTGAGTAAATCTGTTGAGTAAGTGATCAATTTTCATACGAATAGTTCAATTTGTCATAACCTTTCCTGATAATTTTTTGAATGCAAATCTGCACTTTTAATACTTAGTTAGTTAACTGATATGATAAAATTATTTACCAGAATTTGAATTTGTACTTTTAAAGGTCATTGACTTCATAGTGTATGAGGCCATTTTTAGAAATGACTTTTGGCTTTCTTAGTTTGGGTTCTTTCCTTGTTCATTTTTGTGACTTCTACTGATAAGCACATAAGTATTTTTAAAGGCAGAATGTAATCCATGCAGACTTTTTAGAATGTGAAATTTCTCTTTGTTTCTCTTCCTAAGAGCAATTTCTAGTAACAAATTCCTTTGTGAACATATTGTATTTGCCTTTTGAAGTTGAGAAATTTAATGAATGGGCAATAATATTAAAATCACATTCATCTGAAGTAAAAAAGTATATTAATTTGTGTATAAGAGTCTTTTTCAGGTAATTAATTTATATTAATTTAACTTTAATATAAACTATTTGTGTTGTGCCCACCAATTATATAGTCATTTAAACCCTATTTGTTCAGCTGTGTGGCAATCTTGTTCCTTGCTAGCTCCTGTCAGGAAGCATTCCCACACTAGTCTATCACTGCCTACTGACTTTGACTTGTTGATCCCTAGTTTGTCTTCTGGGGCTGTTTTTATTGATTTTAGTTGCACTGTACCTAGCAGTCCCGGCATGTACTGAGTACCTCAAGAAACTTCTCTTTGACCTGAACTCCCACCTTGTGTAATCCAGATCTTAAGGACAGTGACATACCCACAGATGGCATGGATAGAAATCATATGTACTTAGTGGCATAGCTTTTATTTACCTTTTTTGTTTCACATATTTATTGGCTTGAGTTTACACTCTTGATATTTGACTTCTGAGTCTAAATATAAAGTTGACATATATTACTAGTTAAGCTGTTTGCACAGATGTTTTAAAAATCTGTGATGCAACCCAATGATAAAATTGTTAACTACAAGAAACTCTTAACTGTATCTCCAGGTTAAACATTTATTGAACAGGGTTACAAGTAGAAACTGTATCAGAGGTTAAAAGGAACAATATTTTTATTGCAAATGTTTGCTGTAGGAAAAAGAGGAATGTAGGTCGCCTTTTTATTTAACTGCTTAAAAGGTGGCATGGAGATTTTGCATCTATTGAGTAAAATATAAAAGACTTCTTTATTCTAGATGAATAAATAAATAGATTTTTTTGTTGGTTTGTTTTTGAGATGTGGTTTCTATATATAGCAGCCCTGGCTGTCCTGGAACTCATTCTGTAGACCAGGCTGTCCCCAAACTAACAGAGATCTCCCTGCCTCTGCCTCCCGGGTACTGGGATTAAATGTGTGTGCTACCACTGCCTAGTACTAGTTGTATTTTATAGTGACTGTTCACTGGTCTTTCTTTCTGCTCTGTGTATTTGGATTTATAGTAAAACATACATGATCATGCAGATGAAATGATGGTAACATTTGCAGCTCCACATTTCTCCCTCACAACAGCCTGAAATGGCCAACTCCAGAGGCACTGCCACAGGTCAGCTCTTAGAGGAGCTTTGTTGGCCTGTGTGCATTAAGGACCAGGCTGGAAGTGGTCCAGATCTTGTCTGACTCTGTTCAAGTCCCAAAGAACAGTTTTGAAATAGAGCTGGGACTTGACTGTTCACTGGATGCCTAAGAGAAAAGGACTGTAGGTTAAGTGTTGTTTCAGCCCTAAAATATAAACCTAAAGTTTTTATTTGTATATCCCTTGAACTAAACACTTTCTTCTGTTACTGCCAAAAGGGGATAGAGATGCATACATTTTTAATTTAATTTGTGCCTTTTTAAAAGCACAAATTTGGCAAATGGTAGGCATTCAACAAGTATTTAAGTGAGTCTCAAATGTGTTGATAGAATGCCTTCATTGTAAGAATTTTGTGTGTAGATTCATAGTGTCTCTTTCCTAGTACTAACCTAAATCTCTCTAGCCGTGCCTTGTTTCTCACTACATCTCCAAACTGGTGTTCTTTTAGGCACATGCTATAGACCATGAGCACTGTCCTCCACTGTTAGTTCAGGCAGTCTTTCTACCTGTCTGTTTCTTAGAACAATAGGGTTAAACATTGTGATGATCTTTTTTTTTAGTTGCCTCTATTCTTAAAAGGAATTTCTTATTTACTTTTGTTTTAGTTATACCATAGTGGAGCAAATGGTCAACTTCAGAAGTTATAATTTGTTATTTTTCCAATGTTAATGAAAAGGGACATTTTAATTGTGAATGGATATATACTTTTTATGTGTATCATTCTTAATAGTGAATTTAGATGTTGTACATTCTAACACATTTCTAGATTTGGGTGACCAATACATTTGTGCTGTATCTGTACAATATAATTTTAGTAATTTTTAAAACCACACCAGCTTTATAAACTTCACTTAGCAATCTTCATAAGCACCAGAGATGCAGTTCAGTGCTAGAGTACTTGTCCTGCATGTATAAGGCCCTGGTTCAGTCTCCCATCACTCTTCCCCCACAGAGAGGAAGAAGCTTCACTAACCACTAATACATAAGCACTAGATAACTGAGTGTTTAATTTAGTAGATACGTATTAACAGATGGTTAACTGTGTCTGTTAGGAACAAGAATTTGTTCAGAAGCAGCAACAAGAATTAGATGGCTCCCTGAAAAAGATCATCCAACAACAGAAGGCAGAGTTGGCCAATATCGAGAGAGAGTGCTTGAATAACAAGCAACAGCTCATGAGAGGTATGTCAGAGTCCACACTGTGTGTGTACACAACAAAAATACCTCAAACATTGCCTGAGGTGTGCATTGCGGAGTATCGAGTGCTTTTTCTTTGCTGGGGTGGCCAAGGAAAAGATGAAATAAGAGGTTCTCTTTTTTAAAGTTGAGAAATACTGTGAGATATAGCAGAAGTGTCTCTAAAAGTACACTTAAAACATGGACTGGAGATGCAGCTTAGTGGTAGAATGTGTACTTAGTGTGTACATGGAGCCCCGGATATAGAGGCCTGGCTCAATTCTCAGCACTTCAAAAACAAAGCCCCCCCCCCNTAAACCCAAATAACCCTACCTAAAAATTAAAATATTTAATCTATCTGAATATAATTACTTAGTGAGAAGATGATAGGATGGGATTTTAAGCCCTTATTCCTCCTAACAGATTAATTTTTTTTCTTTCTTTTTAAGGTGGGATTTTGGCATTCCTGGTAGGACATTCTTAGTTTAGGACATTAAAACAAAAATGATAATAAATGCTATTTTGCACTGGTAACCTTTTATTTCTACCTTAGAATATCTATTTGTGTAAATTAATATATAAAAAACGCTTTGCTGTAAGTATTAAAATGAAGAGCATTGAACATTAGTTAAAAGAACTAAGTGACATTTTGAAAACCACTTCCTTGCAGCTCGAGAAGCTGCGATTTGGGAGCTTGAAGAGCGACACTTACAGGAAAAGCACCAGCTGCTTAAACAGCAGCTTAAGGATCAGTATTTCATGCAGAGACACCAGCTGCTTAAACGCCATGAGAAGGTGAACAAAAGGGAAATCTCTTCAGTTCTTTGTTCATTTTACTTTACAAAGTTATTCAGTTTTGTAGCTTAATTTCTTAGAGAATAGATTCTTTGCTTTATTTCTTTTACCTTAATTTTTTTTGAGTTTGAGTACTTGATTATAATCTTAATGTTTATTGTAAACTTTTCTATCAATTACAGTGTTTTAAAGACCTTATAAATTGTCATATTCATCTTGTGTCTTCCTGGTTCCAATGTGATTCAAATATCTTAGTAACATTTCTTTCCTGAACACTGCTGTCATTAATAACTTTTCTTATAAATTATTTTTGCCTAATATTTTGTTGCTCATTGTACAGCTAGAGGGTACCTATGAGAAACAGTAACAGATGCCATCGTGGGTGCTGAGAGTTAGGTTGTATCTCCAACTGTTCAAGTCTGTTTAAATCTTCTCAGGAAACAGAACAAATGCAGCGTTATAATCAACGGCTTATTGAGGAATTGAAAAACAGACAGACTCAGGAACGAGCGAGACTGCCCAAGATTCAACGAAGTGAAGCCAAGACACGAATGGCCATGTTTAAGAAAAGTCTAAGAATTAACTCAACAGCCACACCAGACCAGGATCGTGAAAAAATTAAACAGGTACTTAAGAGATAATTCTCTTCATTTTCAGGGTTTAACAAAGTTGAATGACCTTTAAAAGTACCTCGTAATTGGGTTTAGACATTTAGTCTCACCTCGGGGTTGTTATTTTAACGTTCTGGGATGGGGCAGGATACTTGTTATATACCAACTTAGTCTTCCCTGTGTGGGACCATAGAGGGCAAAGCCATCTCTCTGTTGACAGATCTTAGACCATGGGAATGAGAACTTGGACAACTTTTAAAGTAGGAACCATGTCCGCCTGTGGCACTTCTGCAGCAGCAAGTGATCTTCTGCCACTGGAGATCATTAAGCCATTAGAGCACGGAGGCCTTAGACCAGAGGTCATTTCCTCTCCCTTTACCTAGGTCTTACAAGTTTGAGTTACAGCGTAGGATTACAGCTTTAGTTTATTGTTTTTTAAGCTTTGTTAAATTGATTAATTATACCTCTAGAGTATGTACAGATTACCCTGCTTCCTATCTAAGTTATTTTTTGTTTTTCTTATTTATAGTTTGCTGCACAAGAAGAAAAGAGGCAGAAAAATGAGAGAATGGCTCAGCATCAAAAACATGAGAGCCAAATGCGGGATCTCCAGTTGCAGTGTGAAGCCAATGTCCGAGAACTACATCAGCTACAGGTTAGGTTCTGGAGCCTGACAACGGGATGCATGATGGCCGGGTAGCTTATACGACTGATGTGGAGAAAATAAGATCAACCAAAATTTGCAAATGCTGCTTAGGAAAGGGGTAGAGCATTGAATGCCTGGCTGCTGCATAGAGCTCAAGGGAGAGCTCTGCAGTGCTGTAGACCTTGCTTTTATTTCATATAACTAAGGTGAATGTAAGTATGAGCTAAATTAAAACCTGAGAAAGCATCATCAAATATGCTTATTATTAGATCATGGTGTGTTTAAGATTCTGAATTTATTTTTTAATTTAAAAGGATTTGGCTGATTTTTTTCTGGTTTTAAGAAAAAAAGTAAACATTGGGAAAATTTTTCAGTAGGAAATTAGACCTTAGAGAGGATTGTTTTTGGAATTCATTTGAAATGCACAGTCCATCTAGTGAGTGCCCAAAATGTTTACACTTTCAGAGGTAACTTTGATCTTCTATATACTTGGTTAATTTACTGGAGTAGAATACTTACTGATTCCATATCTTTTACCAACTGGAAAAGCAAAAGCCCAAAGTATTTCTACTTAAGTTCTTTTTTATATATGTTATGTTAATACCTTTATATGATATTTAGTTATTTTTTTTGCAAGAAAATATAAAAGTTTCAAAAACAGTGAAGATATTTATACACTTATAAAAACATGATTTCACAACTCTTGGCGCTTAGTTTTTACAGGAGAATTTGAACTTTCATAACAGCATGATATCTAGTCAATAATTTTCTACTTTGGAGGAAACATATATCTGTTAAAAATTGCTCCATTGACCTGAAAAAAAATTAATACCAACTTTATTTTCAGAATGAAAAATGCCACCTGTTGGTTGAACATGAGACTCAGAAACTGAAGGAGTTGGACGAGGAGCACAGCCAAGAGTTAAAGGAGTGGAGAGAGAGACTGAGACCGAGGAAGAAGGTGACTGAAAAACTATCCTACAGTGCTGTGGGGCTCACCCGTTCCCTGCCTACTGGTTCTGTACTTTGTTTGTATCAGGTTCAGTGACATGATGGATACAGAGGGGAAAAGACAGTATCCCTATTCCCAAAGTCCAGGATCTGTGACAAGTGATTGCAGCTTGGGACTCTTGCTGGGGGACAGGTTAGAGCATGAGCACAGGAGAAGGAGGGCTGAAATCTCTGTGAACCATTAATAATAACTTGCAGGCAGGTGGGTAGATTGGACAGGAATAGGACAAGCAGAGAAAGTAGAATGAGCAAAAATACTGCATGTGGAAAATTACGAATAGTTCTTTCCCCTTGCAGAGTAGTCTAGGGTGTGGGGCATCAGGGAGGAGTGCAGGAAGAAAGCAGTGACGGCTGAGTCTGCCCGCAGCTGAAGCAACAGTAATACGGCTCTTGAATTAAACTTAAGATACAAAGCACAAGAATGGCTTGTTCCTCTTTCCTTCCATTTCTTGTTTGTAATCGGGTTCCCTCCTGGCCTGATTTCATGAGTTAACCACTGTATCTCTGGCTGTTACTCTATTGTCCGCTTCCCTTTGTTAACCCTTAAGACATCAACATTTCTTTTTGTGAGCTTTCTTCCTGCTGTACATCTCAGTGATGGTGGTACATGCCTTAAGTCCAAGGTCCTCCTCAGTTACATGATGAATTTGAGGTTAGCCTGGGCTACATGAAACCCGGTCTCAAAAAGAAGGAGAAAAAACAAGTTAAAAGAGGTGATGTGCATATAGCAGGGTCTCGGCACTTGAGGCCATAGGTGGTTATATTGCTGTGGCTGTTCATAATTATTGCTATTCTGAATCAGGGTTTGCTTGTATCCCATGCAGGCCTCAAGCTTGTTGTGTTCCTGCCTTAGGCTCCCGGGCACTGAGACTACAGGCATGCCCACTACATCTAGCTCATTGGTTTCCTTACTGTCAGTTTGAACTTTTCACTCATTTCATTTTCTTCTAGGTGTTCTAGTCTTCCTCATTTCATCTAGGCCTCGTTTCCAGTGTCATTGTATCTCTGAGGTCCTTGTTTCTTCACTTGATTCCCATCTCAAATATTCTTTATCCTGGCTTATTTATTTTTCTTTGTTATAGTCTTCATCACCAGATGTATTTCTTGCCTTATTTCATGAGACTATAAGCTGCTTAAAAAGCAGGGAATCTCTCTCTTTGTTCACTGACCTGTATCTTGGTGTTAGAGGAGTTCTCGGAATGCTCTGAGTGACTAATGCAAAACTGTTGAAGCTGATGGAGAATGTCAGCTCAGCAGACTTCAGAGTGAACTCAGTATTGATCTCACTTTTCCTTCCTCCATTAGCCCCACCAGCATGACGTGTTCCCACATCCTCTCTATTGACATCCAGGTTAGAACCTTAATCTGTGGCACTCAGCATTCAACCAGATATTAATTGTGACTCACTTTTAGTGTGTATTCTCTTTCCTGTTGCCGAGCTTGCTCAACCATGTCCTCATGTATCTACTGACCCTAGTTCCCTCCTTATTCTTACTTGCTGGCTGTTGGCAGTTATCCTCATGAACATCTGAAGATGTCATAGAGGTGTTGATAAGTTTCAGTTCCATCAAGTACAACATAAATCCTGCGATTTGACTCTGAAGCCTTCACAGTGATACGCTTGGGCTGTAGCCTTCCTGACTTTTTCACCCACTAGCCACTTTGTTTTCAGTGTGCTGCAGCATGGATAGAGTAACTGGTCCTTCTGCCACCCTGTCTTTGTGTCAGTTTTACCTTCTCTTCCCAGTGTACCTTCTCCGTCCTGCCTGTCAATTCCTGACACCGCTTCATGGTTTTCTGAGAAACCGTCCTGTGCTTTGCTTCAACCTAAGCAATAACACTTTTCTTTAAATGACTTATCTATAATCACTGATGCCTGGCCATTCAGCTCATTAAAACAAAATATTACAAGATGGAGGCCTGAGGAGGCCATGTCCAGATTTCTCTCATGGTCAGGTTCTGGTGAGGGCCACCTTCTTCAGGAAAGAACTCTCTGCATGCCCCTTAAAAGAATAGTAGTCCCATTTAGAGGGCTCCAGTCTTGTGACCTAATCACCACTCAAAAGATTAACCTCAGGAAACTATCAGGGTTAGGTTTCAATAAATTCAGCTCTTTATTCTGTAAACGGAGACTACTCATTCCTTTCCCAGCCACCCAGACCTGAATAATCACACAGAAACTATATTAATTACAACATTGTTTGGCCAGTATCATAGTCGTATTTCTAGCTAACTCTTATATCTTACATTAACCCATTTCTATTAATCTCTGTTCACCACAAGGCTGTGGCTTACTGGGCAAGGGTGCTCGCATCTGTCTCCTTCAGCAACTAACATGGTGTCTCTTTGACTCTGCCTACTCTCTCTATATATCTCTCTTTGGATTTTCTGCCTGGCTTTATTCTGCTCTGCCATAGGCTGAAGCAACTTCTTTATTAACCAATGGTAATAAAACATATTCATAGCGTATAGTGGGGAATTCCACAGCAAATATTTCTGCTGTGTATTATAGGGCTATAAGATGAGTATAGTTTAGATCTTAGGATTATGTGGGTTGTAGTTCAGGGCAGAAGGAAACTATGTATGTCAGTAACTGACTCAAAAAGTAGGTGACAGTTACTAATAGTTGTCACTTGTTATGTTTGATGTTCACATGGCATGCTAACAAGGTAAGTTAGGCAGCGCCCTTCTTCTGTAACAGAGGACTAACTGAACTGAGTCTTGAACCTGCGACCGTGGGAAGTATGTGGTCTTAACTATTAAATAAAATGTTTGGGGTTAGTAGGTTTAATCTTGGCTATCAGAGTAAATTCTGATTTACATGTACAGTGTAAAACAGTGCATAATTGTTTGTCTCTTCTTTTTTAAGACACTGGAAGAAGAGTTTGCCAGGAAACTGCAGGAGCAGGAAGTGTTTTTTAAAATGACTGGGGAGTCCGAATGTCTTAATCCATCAGCGCAGAGCCGTATCTCCAAATTCTACCCTATTCCCACCTTGCATTCCACTGGGTCATAGCGACAGCAAGCATTCTGTCTGGATTTGGCTTCTAAGTCCATCCTTGTGTTCTCTTCATCTTCCACAGCACATGTGACTCACAAGACAATCACCTGTCCATCTTCTCGGTGGTTTTGAAAATTGGTTTCTTGGATTTTTTTTTTAAGCAAACAAAGATGAAGGGCAAATGAACTAAGACAGATGCTAGGCCATGTTGGCAAGTAGCATCTTGCAGTAATTCCCTAAGGTGATTTTGTATATTGACCTTAAATATTGTATTCTTTAGACATAGTACTGAAAAACTGCCAGAGAAATGTTTAAAGTTATTTGGGGGAAGAAAACAAAACAAAACAAAACAAAAACCAAACCTGTTACATCACTAAGTATTAATAAATATTGTTTTACTTGATTTCTCAATGATGCTAAATTCTATAGTTAAGATTATGCTGTAGAATTGGAGTGATTTTCTTTTGGTAAACCAACTATTATTAAAAAGCCATGAGTTACAGAAATATGCTATTGATTCAATACATAGATATATTTTTTATCATTAAACAGGATCAAAGTCTTTTAAAAGAGAAAGGTTATTTCAGTAATTTGTCACAAACATTAGCCTGTGTGGGCAGGAACAATAATTGAGGTGCTAATTTTATTAAGATAGTGCCTAAAACACTAAATTTTAATCATATATAAAATGGGGTTTTCTTTTTGATCAGCAGGAACAAAATACCCTTCTTACTGGTGGGCATTACTGTTTTAAAAATGTGTTTATATTGCCATTTAATATTCATCCTAAAACAAATGTTGTGCAAAGTATGGAAAGATGAATGAACTAGCTTTAAAATGTGCAGATTGAACTTAACAGAGCTCACCACACTGTCATATCACAGACCAAGCTCGCCCACGTCAGAAGCCTCCATCTCAGAAGTTCTATTTCTCAGTGATGCTTAGGGGCCTCTGTGCCCCGAGCTGCAGTCACAACTACAGTTTTGAAGCTAGTCTTAGAAGAAGCGTTGTCCACAAAGGATTTTCATTCAGTATCAGACACACATGCAAAGTGACATTGTAAGGTTTCAAATGAGGTTATTCAAGTGCATTTTGGTTTTATTTTGTTCCATGTTTAAATTAATTTCTTTGAGTAGGAAAAGCCTGAAACCTTTATCATGTGGTTGCTGGTACATGTGCTCATTAATGAAGTGTTCACTCTTAGTTCCTTCTGAAGCTCAGAATCTCAGCTGCGTCAGGTCAGCAGTATTATAAACAGCACATTTGTGAATGATGCTTGCTGCCTGCCATTGGCAACCTGTTCTCTTCTAAGAGTGCTAGGTACCAAACTGTAAATGTTTCAGTTTTTAGTTATATTTTGAAGTTGGTGGAAAAATAGAACTGTCAATGTAATGTGGAAACACCAATTCATATTAAGAAAATGTAGATGTCTGTAGTACTTTGTTGCTGTTTATTTGAAAACTTTGGATGCTGGACTTTATCTGGTTTAAAAATGCATGTGTAATTTTAACTTTATAATTATTTTGGCAAGCTTAATTTTCTTGGACAACCTTGTAGGTAGCCTTAACTTTCAGCCAATTTTGTTTTTTATATAAATATATATACATATATATTATAATGTATGGTTGTAAATTCATACACTTAGCACATGAATGTGTTGCTGCATACAGAATTCTTAATGCTTTATTTTCAGATGCTGGGTTGAAAACTGTTTGAAAGCCTTTAAATATATCTTTATAAAGTAATATTCAGGATGATGATGATGAAGATTGTTTATATTGTTATGATAAAAGACAGAATTATGTTGCCCAGTGTATTTAATGATTTATTTGAAGAGGGAGAGGGGAGGAAAGCTCTTATACACCACTTTCTCCTTTGAATTTTTCAGCTTATTGGATTTTTACAAATGAATACTCCAGTCAATGGGCTTTATTTTCAGTATCATTTAGGTAATTGTGGACACAATTTGGTCTGAATATCTTTCTTTCCTGTTTCTATTCAGTTTGACATTTAGAGCATTGTATCTGGAATGGAAGCTGGAGGGGTTGTCTACCTGAAGCCCACTCTCTAGATTCCCTGCTCCTCCAAGGTTGTATTCCTGTGGGTGCAGGGACTGTCCTGTGGCACACTTGTAGAGGGGACACTCCTCTCCACACTTTCAGGTTATATTGTAGAAAGTGTTTTGTTGTAGAACATGCTGTTTCTAAACTGTGCTTCCTTTAAGACCATATGCCAGTAGATAACAGTGATCATTCTTTGCTGGGTGAAGTATAGGCGGGGAGTGGCTGAGGGCATCGCCTTCTTTGAATCTGAGAGTGCAGTCAGTCCATCTCCCGATGAAGTTGTTTGGTTGCTGTGGCAGAATGCCCCATTCAGTGCATAAAGGAAATTCTCCATGCAGTCGCCTCCCCTTTCCCTGCATGCTTTGGCTACGCCACACCTCCACCCACCACACTTCTGCAGGTCCAGCTCCTAGAGCTCAAGCGCAAGGTGTCCGCAGACCTGTTAACCCCAGGCTGTGGATTGCTGAATTAGCTGCTGTTTTAGTTGGAGTCACAGTAAGCTCTTTCTTACCCTTTTCTGTGGGTGAGGAGCAAATTTAGAGTGCTTTTATTTTGTTGAAAATATTAGAACCTTCCCACATGCCAGGACATGGCAGATTGTAACTAAGTAAGAAGCAGAACCGGAGCTACCTCTAAGCAGTGTTTCTCAAGCACACACTCTCAGGCACACGAGACCTTCCCCGTGGAGGCTTCTCTGATTTCTTGAGCATCAGCACGTCTCAGAAGTAACTTTTTTTGTACTCTTCCAGGTCCCCTGTACCCTCATACTTTCCCCATTCCAC
Source organism: Bramus lutescens (assembly GCA_001685075.1). Taxonomy (NCBI): domain Eukaryota; kingdom Metazoa; phylum Chordata; class Mammalia; order Rodentia; family Cricetidae; genus Bramus; species Bramus lutescens. The sequence continues at coordinate 63,152 of LOEQ01001815.1, forward strand.
ACTGTGTTAATTATATGACAGAGACTCTTCTAAGAAGCCAAATTAATAGCTACAGATATTGCAGACTGCCCGGCATGGGAACTGCAGTTGAAGAAGAGGTGTCAGTTTTAATGGCCTTCTGGTCCTTTCAGGAAATGGTCTTGTAGGACATGGGTGATATTTTCATTGTGTCTCTTACGTCAGAGGCAACAGTTAATGCCTCTGCTGTTGCTGTTCTTTGGCTGACATAGTTTTAATAATGCTTTAAAATTTCTGCTACAAAGCTTGGACTAGAGTTGACCAGTTTCGAATGTTGGCTGCAGCTTAAAAATGTGATTCTTTGCAGTGTAATAAGTTCACAAGCTAAATTTTCGAAAAGAATTTCATTTCACGTTATGCTTCTTGTATACTTGGGATTAGAAACATGCCTTTTCAATCACGGGATTGTCAAACAATAAAGTTATTTCTTAATCTATTTTGGGAAACATTTTTTTTAAGCTAAAAGAAAATCTTAGAAATGAGATTGTCCTGCTGAGACACTTTGCAGGTCTGTCCCCCCTGCCTTTTTGGCCCTACTTACATTTTTAAACTTGCACTTTTCTTAGTCTTCTGACCTTCTGTGTTTATCATCAATCCTAGTCATCTGTGGTAGTCTCTCCCTCCTGACAAATGTAATTTTTAACTTGCTGATAAGTACCTTCCAATATGCAGACTCCTCTGGGAGGAACTTCAAATGTCTGTGTTCACATAAAGTGTGTGTGTGTGCTTTAATTTCCTTTTCTTATTGGGATAGAGTATTTGTTTCACCAAGTGTTTCAAATCCAATGAAAAATCATATGCTAAAAAGCCTTCTTGTTATTTGTCAATTGATTTGTTCAACACCACTCAGTGGACACTGGCAACCCTGCTTGGCATGTGTGCAGCTTGGCTAGAGGGAGGCTGTGATGTCATTTTCTAATCTCAGAGCGCTGTGCACTACTGAGCTCATTCCTGACCACTGCCCCCTTTTCCCAGTGAAACAAAAGAGGCTCAGATGCACTGCTGTTCAGCTGAAGTATGGCTCTTGTGTGTCTGTCCTCTCTGGGTTTTGTCTGAAGAAAGCTGCACAGTTGGGACTTCCCTCCCATTTCTTCCGAGTGTAGAACTCTGTGAGGACTTAGGTGTCTTCGTAAAGTCTAATAACAAGGGAACATTTCCTAGGTCTGATTAATCACGGTAGCAATCATTAACGTGTAATACTTGAGCCCCAAAGTAAAAAGTACTGTTTCAAAAGGTTTTCATTATGAAACTGATAAATTCTTTAAAAATTAAAAGATGCATTGCATTCATTGTTATCCGCAATGGGTATTGTTCCCTGTGGGTGATAAAGCAAGTTATCTGAAATTGTGAAGGCTATATGAATTCATGTGCAAAGATCCTCCCATGTTGATTCTTATGGGTAGTCATCAGGATATAACAGCCAGGCCAGAAGACCACACAACGTTCTGATGATGTGCTTGCATTGGTGCTGCTGCAGCTGCTTGTTGGAGTGAAACTAAATCATGTCCTTTCTCTAGGATATGGAAGATATTCAGGAGAGAGCATAGAAAAGTAAAGAAAGTCATCTCAGAACTTGGGAGGCAGAGGCAGGCAGAGTTTGAGAACAGCCTGGTCTACAGAGTGAGTTTCAGGACAGCCAGGGCTACACAGAGAGATGTAGAAGTGAATTTATGTTAATCCCATGCTTAATTAACCAGCAATTGAGAGTCACAGCTTGTAACAAAATAATAAATTGCCATTGCGCAAGTCTAAACTCTACTGATCTTACCATGCATTTCTTTGGGGTATCTGATATGTGTACATTTTCCTTAGTAGACATTTTTGTGGTTTATATATTTGGCCTCCAGTCATGCATTAATTGCAAAGAAGCTTGCTAATTTGTTGTGTAAGTGTTTCTATTTCAAGGAACTTAGAAAAAACAAACTTCTTTGTCCAGTGTGTCCAGGTTGAGCTAGTAGCTTCAGATAAAAGTCTGCTTTAGAGCTCTCAGGGATAAAATGTTAAAAGGCAGGGCGTAAAATGCAACCAGTCTTTGCTAATGTTAGAGTCAGATTTTTAAACTTTCTTTTTCACATGATTCATAGTAAACATACTAAAAAAGAAAAAACCTTTAATTGAAAATTTTACAATTGAAATGATTTTTCATCTTACAGCTTACATACAAATACTTTTTTAGACAGTGAAAAGTGCTTAAAAACCAGCTGCACCCACGCCCTTTCCTATGTGCAGAATGGGGTGTGGAGGCCATGTTTCCCTTCCTTGTCTGCTGTCCCTCTTGTACTGTCCGCTGTGGTCTAGTGTGGTGTCATATGACTTCCGGCATTCACAGGGACACAGGCCATAGCTCCAGTGGGAGGTGGTTGGCATCTGCTGAGATAACTATCCTTGAAGGAGGGGAACTTCTGGAGAGTGCAGAGTGAGCAGGGAAGGAACTGGAAACACAGCCTTGGTAACAGTGACCAGAAACCCATCAAGTGTCACCCCCACCAAGGCCCCCATTTTCCATTTTTCTGGGCTCATTTTTTAGGCAAAGCGCCAAGACTCCCCAACCAACATTTATGTACCTGGCTTCTGAGGTTTAGGCCCGAGTTAAGCCAGGGAGCTAAAGAAGCCAGGGAGCTCAGATCTATATAGCAGAGAGGTTAATTCTCATATTAAATTTTGCAGCTATTCTGAAGGCCCACCCAATCAATGAAGCTGTTTCCCACTGTGTGTCTTTGAACTTTCTGTATGTATCTATTTTGTTCCAACTAGAACAAGTGTTGCTAGGTGACTTGGTCTCAACAAGATGTGAACCAGTTCCAGTTTTCACCCACAGGGGATACTTGGACATAAACACCCGAGCATATCGCAAGAAGTGGTCCAAGAACTTGGTTCTGCCAAGTGCAACTTATGGCTTGACGGCAATACTTCTCCTCCTCCTCCCAGTGTAGACCTGGTCGCCTGAAAGTTCAAAGATGAGTAGGGGTTAAATATGTCGTGACCTATGAGGACCAGTGATACCAACAATGATTGCTAAAAGTGGCTTGAATAGTTAGTTAATCCTTTGTAAAACTACTTGTTTTCAAGTTATTTGCCCTATTTTGTTGCCAGGTTCTTTCTCTGCGGCAGCTCTGGTCTTCCCCCTCACCTGTGCTAAATACCTTTTTACGCATAAGTTCTTGTTTGAATTTCTCAGGCTAGCTTGGAAGCAAATTACTTTTTCTCTGCTGAGCCCCAGAACCTCAGAAGCCACAAGATTAGGACTTACCCTTGTCTCCTTTCTCTCCTTTTTGCCCTCGAGGGCCAGGTGGCCCAGGAGGACCTCGTTGTCCAGCAAGGCCCCTGTCACCTAGAAGCACAGAGAAGATGTGACATGTATGAATACAAGGCTGAAGGTGTGGTACCAGCAAAGGTGCTACTACTCAGTAAGAGGTGGTCATTACACAGATCCCCGTTGCCACTTACCTTTGGGTCCTGGGGCGCCTGCCTCTCCCTTTTGCCCAGGTGGGCCTGGAATAGCTCCATAAGCTGCAAGGAAGGAAAGAATCTGGTTTTAGACTAGAGGTTGCTGGAGGCTTGGGAGGTCGAGCGGTTTGTTCAGAGCGACACAGTGGAATCTGGGCTTGTACAGGGAAGTGGAGCTGGCTTCATGGTTTTGGAGTCTCAGCTATGGGGAGAAGGAGGCATTTGTGTGTCAGGCCCCTTGTGAGACTGAGCAGCAGGCTAGTGCTGGGGAAGCCCTGAGGGCATGCTTACTACGGAAGAAGTCCATGAGGTCCTGGGTCACATTGCTGTAGGCAGAGAAGACCTTGCTGATGCCAGGAGGGCCCTGGGGCCCAGGCACGCCTGGTGGGCCCTGGACAGTGTAGGCCATCCCTTGTAGCAGGCCTTGACCTGCAGAACACCAGGATGCAGGTGTAGAAAGCAGATACCACTGCGCAGTGGTAAGCTGCAGCAGAAGGGCAGTAGCCTCAGACAGCCTCGCTCAAAGCAGCTAGAGGAAACTGCCCTGAGGAAGAAGCCCCGCAGCTTCCTTCTCTGTTCTTTGAGACTGGCCTGGCCTGTTGTGACATTCCTCAGGGGCATTTGGCCTGCAGACCTGTGCTGATAACTAGAGGGAGAAAGGACTTCTTGGCTAACAATGGACAAGCTGCACCTCTGTTACTGTCAGACTTGCTCTGAGCAGAATACCAAACCCTTTGGTGTGCCCTGTTCCCCCACAGCTCGGGTGTCAATACTGGGGTTCCTTGCACTGAGATGGTGGAGACTTAGGATGAGGTCTCCTGTCTTTCAATCCCTGCTCATCTGATTCTAGAATTTCTATCTTCACATTCATTAAAAACAAGGGCCAGTTTGTGAGGACTATGTGCCCAGAAGCACTCCTCATGCTCCTCCCCCTCTGAGGTCCAAGGGTTCCAACTTACGCTGCATGCTCTCAGACACCCGCACTGCCAGCTTGTTGTAATCCAGGTCTCCAGTGAAGCCAGCCCGGAACGAATCGCCATTGGTGCCATATATGCCACCTGCAGCTGCCCCATAACCTCCGCCTGGGCCGATATCAGTACCATAGGGACCCCCATCTCCTGCACCGAAGGTTCCACCTTCACCCAGGGAGCCTCCATTGGCTCCCCCTACTCCTGTGGAAGAGCTGTAGGAAGTGCCTCGTCTGGCTGAGGAGCTGCTACCCCAACTGTAGTTCTCTCTTAAGTGACCATTTCCAGGTGGTCCCTGGGGCCCTGGAGGGCCTGGAGGGCCAACGATGAAGCTACGGACATCAGGACCTGTGGGGTAGGAAGATGCATTAGCCCAGATTGTGATGGACAAAAGACTTGGGAGCTAGGGGTCTCTGGAGTTTGAATAAAATCCCTTAGTGACAGAGTACATGTACAGAAGAATGCAGTTGAGTAGAGAAACTGGTTTGTCTGAACTGTTGACAATCTTGTGCCTACTGTGTCACAGGAGTAATGAAGCTCTAGAGTGGGGGGACACGGGACACAAGAGGCGACCAATGAATGTCAGGGCACCTACTCGTGAGGTAGTTAATCAGCTCGCTGCGGAAGTTGTCGCTGTTTTCAGCCGCATAGGTGGCCAGAGCTGCTGAGACACCTGGGGGCCCTCGAGGACCTGGGGGTCCAGGAGGGCCTGGAGGGCCCGCGATGGAGGACAAGCCAGCAGCTGGGTGGGAGGAGAGGGAATGAGGAAGGTCAGGGTCCTGGGCAGAGCAAACTAGATGCTCAGTTTTCCCTTGGCCTACTGTGAGCCCTCCATGGATGGAGGGAAGGAGATGGGAAGTGGAGGGTGGAGTAGAGGAGGGTGGGGATGCTTACTGGGCCCCTTGCATGCAGGAGGAGAAAGGACTAGGTGTCCCCTTTCTGACATCATTTGGGGATGGCTGCTTCCAAGGGGGTATCGGACCCGGACACCCTTCTACCCCACAACCCACATCCTGTTCTCCTAGGCCTTCACTACCAGACGTTAGAACCCTTATTCCATGACTGATCACATGGCTCATGAGTTGAATGAGTTAAGAGCCCTGTTTCTTCCCCTGCCATGGCTCGTGGCCCCCTTCAAGCCCCAGGATCCATCCCTGTGCACGCTCCTTCAGGGAATGGCACATTGATTCAGTTCTCCATGGTGTCACTAGCGAGGATTAGGGATGCCTGCGGGGTCAGGCCGCAGCCCTCTGCCCTTCTCTCCCTGCTCCCCAGTGTCCTACTGTGCAAGTAGGATGAGAGGTCCTCCACGCTGATGCTGGACCACGTGCTGCCTGGCATCCCGGGTGGCCCGGGGGGTCCTGGAGGCCCAATGATGTCCCTATAATCAGACCCTGGGACATCGATGGACAGTAAGGAGTCAGTCTCAGCCTGAGCCAAAGGTTCAGTTTCCATCCCAAACCTATTGATGGGAGTCCCTGCTTGGCCTTACCTCGGAGCATGGTGAGTAGCTCCTCATAGGATGTCCCTGGCAGACCAGGGGGGCCTGGTGGGCCCGGATGCCCAAAACTGATTCCAGAACCTGGGGAACAAGGTCTCAAGTTGTTGGGGACTCACATAGGACAGGGAAGCTCAGATACAAATGGCCTGTTGGGGAGGAGAGCAGATAGCAATCTGGACCAAAGTGGGGTCTGAGGAAGGGAGAGAAGGGGGTCGGAAAGAAGATGAATAGGAGAGAGATGCAGACAGTCTGGGCAGTGATGCCCAATGGGGAGGGCACTGAGCAGAGCGTGGGTCAACACAGCTTGACGGCTGCTGGATGTGGAATGGGCACACATATACAAGTGTGCTCGTGGGTCAGACTTGCTCTGAGCAGCCCTGGAGACTGCAGTCCCTGCAGGGGTCAGTGCAGCTGGCAGGGGGGTGAGGAGGAGTCAGTGGGGCAATCTCAGTGACACTGGATGCCCTAGTCCTCATTCTGTGCCCTTCTGACTACTCACTTGACATATAGTTGAGAATGTGTCTGCTAAGCTCTCCATAGTCCAAGGACAGGAGGGACCCATCTCCACCGACTCCTGGTGGCCCTGGTGGCCCTGGGGGGCCTGCCAGGTGCTGTCGTAGGAACTGCCACACATCATTCCCTGGAAAGGAGAGGGTATGCTTTATGGATCAACCCAGAAGCCCAGTCAGGTCCACCTGCTCAGCCTGGCTCCCAGTATTGGTTCTTGGTCTTTGGGACACACACACAGGCCGGGGGAAATCAGCCTACTTCTGGGTGTCTGCAGTGGAGGAAGATGGGAGATTCACTCTCCCATGATGCATTTGTGACCCAGCACATGAGGTGGAACAGTGAGTGTCACAGAGGACTTCCTCTTGCTTGCAGGCCTTACAGAGCTCAGCCTGGGACTGGTGCCCACCAAGTGAGGTCGTAATAGTGCAAAGAGCCCCCACTCTAGCCCATGGTGGGTTACTCACGTCGCAGCATGGCCAGGATCTCTTCGGAGGAGGCAGAGGACAAGCTGACACCATAGCCAGACGCTGTGGGAAGAAGACTTCAGGTTACCCCCTTGGTCTCAGAGCAGACCCCCTATGTCCAAACTCTTAAAGTCAAGTCAGCTTGTCATGGTCTTTGCAAAATGAACAGATGGAGCATTTCTGGCTACTTGGGAGGCCAGAAGAGTCCAGGTGGAGATTCTGGCTTTTTGTAGGGAATGCCATGTTCTAGAATATGCTTTAGCCTGACTCCTACTAGATACTGTCAAGCAAGGGTCTCTTCTTGTGAGCAGAGATGACCTATACTTGGGAGCATGCTAGTCAAATGCGTTTCATGCCTGCCCCATCATGCCTATTCCTAGCAGTACAATGTTTGCTGAAGCTGGGCCCTGTGACCCAACTATGACGAATGTGGAATCAAAGGTTATATAGTCAGGGGAGGGGTGTGACGCCCAGTGATTGAGAGATGAGGTTCTGGGGATACGGGGGACGCTTTAGGAGGAGGGTTCAGAGCACTGAAGGCTGATAGACTTACTCCGCAAGTAGCTCACCACCTGGCTTGCCAGCTGGGAGTAGTCAAAAGTCTCTCCTGTGATAGTGATGGCAGGCCCCGGAGGACCTGGTGGGCCTGGAGGACCCTGAACTCCAGAGAGATAAGACCTGATGCTGTCACCTGCCAACAAAGGAATGAACAGTCAAGCTTGCGGTCAAGATCATCTGGCCTCCCTGTGGTCACAGGTGGAGGAGAGAAAGTCTGTCCTGGCCCACACAAGGCCTGAGCCATGGCCAGCAGGGGGCCTGGACTGCTTTGCTGCTGATAGAGAACCTGAGGCTAAGGCCTGTGCTGTCCGTGAGGGTTTGGGCTGACAAGACTCTATAGTCAGCCATCCATGTGATACATCACTTATACACAGCGATAGGAGAGGCATGGTCACTTTTGAAAATGTGTGTGTGCACATGCATGTGTGTATATTAATTTTCGTGCATGTGTGTAGTATGTGTGTATAGATCTTCAGGTAGGATGAAGACACAGCATATTTATGGACAGGTATGTTGGCCAGCTCTCTGACCTGCAGGCAAGACTTCATGGGTGGAAGACATGGGCCTGCCACATAGACGACTACCCCCAACATCCCTTCTTCTCCCTCAGTCTCCTTCCCAAGGTGGGTGTCGGGCACTCACTCTGCATGTATTCTGCAATGTAGTGCTGGATATCCTGGCCAGAGTTACTGAAGGAGCCTGGAGGCCCAGGGGGCCCCGGAGGGCCAGGTGGACCCTGCATGTACGTAGTGCTGGATGATCCATCTGCAGGGAGGAGAAAGGGTCCTGACTAGGTTTCTTCACTCTGGGTCAGGCCCAGGCATTGTGTCCCTGCCTGGTCTCAGGCTTTCTCTGTAGAGAAAACAGGAGACTAGCAAACAGAAGGGCCACATCTTTAAGGGTGCAGAGCTGGGCGCCCACCCAGGGCAGACCTGCCCTTTCCTTCCACAGTCTCTCACCGCCTCACAGCCTTCCTCCTCTCAGACCACCTGTAGCTCCCAGGGCCTGCTGCATTCTCAGCTTTGGTCCCCAGGCACGGTCCACTAACTACAGATGCGCATGCACCTTTTCTTCCATTCCCCACAGGCTTGTGGCCTCCTTAAAGGTAGCTCATGTAGAGTCTCTGAGGGGCTACCGAGTTACCATGGAAATCAGAGACGAGGAGATGAATGGAGGGATCACCATCCTCACTGGAACCCCCAGTCTCACTTGGAGATGGAAGAACGTTATTCTCTTTTAGTTCTTACCATGAGAATGACCACCAGGGATGCCAGGATCACCTGCAATCCAAACCGAGAAGCCCTATTTGTACCCACCTCCTCCAGGCAGCTGCCTAATTAAGTTCAGTACCCTTCGTGGGTGATTCATCAATCATTCCTTGTCTACTACAATCTTACTTGCAAAAATACCACATTTCTCTATGGGGAGGCACCCTAAAATCCACAATTGCTGGGCCTGCATCCCTCTCTGAGCAATAACACACGCATGCACACACGCATGCATGCACACATGCACACACACCAGCACTGCATTCAGGCTTGTACATACTTAGCTATTCACAGGGACTCTGATCTACTTGTGTGAACCAAATGCACTTTGAAGAAGCTCAGAGTTCTTGGGGGTCAGCTCTGGCTACCTCGCCCCTCCCCCAGGTTGTGTTTGATGTTTGCTGATGTCCTCTGAGGCCTGGAGGGTCTTGCAGAAGGACACCTACCACCAGACACTGTGAGAAGGGATGGAGGCTGGCGTTGGGCATCTCTGTCGGGTGGAGATCGCTGGCACAGTTTCTGACCACCCTGCCACTCTCCCACTCCCATCCCACCCTGCAGGTTGCTGAGATTGGCAGAAGTGCCCTTGCCTGTCTGGCCTCGTCTAAATGCTTTGGCCACCAGACAGATGAGCAGAGGACACTGGTCTCTGGGATCCCGAGACACTGATCTTACCTTGGTCTCCCTTGGGACCTGGGGGGCCAGGTGGACCTGGACGGCCAGAGAAGAGGGTTTCTGCGAGGAAAGAAATAGCAGGAGTGTGGATGAGGCACTTCTGGGGAAGCAGCAGCTGGCACAGTACTGGGCACACTGTAGATGCTCAGTCAATGCCTGTCCTACACGTGTGGGTTTGTAAGATGTTTGCATGCTCAAGAGGTTGGCATGTGAATGGATGAAAAGATGACTGGGTAGACAGGCGGGTAGGAGGGGATGATGGGTGGATGGATCTTCTCCAGGGGCCTTGTTCTGGCCTAGTGGATGTTCTGGGTGGATGGATCTTCTCCAGGGGCCTTGTTCTGGCCTAGCGCTTAATCTTAGGTTATTTCAATACATCTTTGTTAACATCATTGCTCATATTTGTGTGTGGGCACCTTTCCGGCTTTACCAAATCCCTGCTCTCTGAGGACAGGAAACAGGCCTCCTGGTCACCCCAGAGTCTCCCAAGAGCAGTCCTGGCTCTCCTTTCTAATCAGGTTCTTAGTGTAGCTGCATTGACGGAGCATATTTCCCCACATGTGGCAGATAAAGGGGGGATTCTGTATTCATTCTCCCCTCAAAATTCAGAATGGGGAAGCTGGGGAGCCAGTCAGGAAGGTCGCTCTGCTGAGACCACAGTCAGTCTGGGTCTGAGGGAGGAATGGGTGTGACTGGATGCTCCAAACCTACCTGAGTCAGTCAGGAAAGATCCTGGTGGTCCCGGTGGGCCTGGTACACCTTCCCCTAGAGTAAAGAAGCCCAGGACTCAGTAGAGCCAGGAGACCAGTCAAGCACCCTCTGCCTGAGGCAGGAGGCGGGGTCACTCTTCCTGAGAGCCAGAAGGACAAGGCTCTGGGTCTCCTTGTGTCCCACTTCCCCTGTCCTTGTCCCCTCCTGACAAGGAGTTCAGTTCTCACCTGGAGGGCCTCTGGGTCCTGGTGGGCCTGGGATGGAAGGCCCTGTAGAGGGCAGAGAAAGTGCTGGCCTTAGAGGGCTGGTTAACTCCTGATAGTAGGGTCTGAGCTTTCTCATAAAATGTTCACGTCCTCAACTCCCAAAGATCAACAAGATCTTACCTGGTGGCCCTCGTGGGCCAGGTGGACCAGGGGGACCCCGTAAGTCAACACCTTCTGTAGAGGGAAGTGAATAGAAACGGAAGGCTCTTCACCATGCTCCTGATCTCTCACCAGGATGGCTAGTCTTGGGGCTGCCATCCAGGCCCTGATTGCACAACACTCCCTAGGACCTCATCTGCTGAGACGCCCCCAGGTAGAAGCAGGATGGACTGCAAACTGACATGCAGGGGAATGGACTTCTGCATCAGCCGACCAGAGCTCAGTCCCTACTTCTGTATAGCCAGCTGGCAACTTCAGGCAACTTTTCACCCTCTCTCAGTTTCCTCCAGAAACCAGGGTCACCAAGACCTGCACCGCAGAGGTGTGGAGATGACTCAGACTCAGCAAGATGCCAGCAAACACTGAGCCCCTAGTGTATCGACTGCATAAGTGTTCAGGGGGGAGGCCCAGCTGCAATCCCTCTTGGGCTCTTGAAAAAGCTTTGTGGACAGGAGGCCACAAGTGTCAGACTTCTTGTGACTGAGAATCCGAGGATCTTCATCATTGTTCTCTGAGTCAGGTGACTCCTGCCAACCATACTCACTCCCAAGGTCTGATCTGACCCGGGTCCTGCTGGAAGCCCAGAGCTTGTCAGCTGCCCCATCTGTGTGACTGTGCCTCTCACGGCAGACAGACCCTGCTGTTCTTCCCAGCTACCGTGGCAGAGCAGGGAACATGATCATTGTGACATGAGACTTTGCAATGACTTCACTTGGTGCAGCTGCCCAGGCCCTGACACCACTGTCATCTCTTCCATCCCCTCCCCCACGACACCCGCCCTGGACAGTGGTTGCACTCACGGGCAGAGAGGACCTCGGAGATGGAGCTACCACTGCTTATGAATGAGTCACCAGCAAGTCCTGGCTCCCCTCGTGGGCCTGTGGGGAGGACACAGAGTTAGGGTACACACTGCCTGCAGGGGAAAACTCCAGGGTAGGACCAGATACAGGAGAGGGCCTAGTCAAGGAAGGACAGGACCTGGAGAAGAGAGGCTGATTCCAGCTGAACCAAAAAAAGAAAGACTGGTAAGTGAAGCAGGGCCAGGCCACTGATGGCTGCTCCTTCGGCCTGTGGCCAAAACCAGTGATGACTTGGGTCAGTTCTCCCAAAGCCCACTGTACTTCTACTACTTGGCGAAATCTCTGGACAGTAAGGCTGTGAAAATAGTCTGCTTAACCTTGACCAAGATACCGCAGAGCCTCCTCGGGCCTCCTGTCCTGAGGACCCTGACCCTCTCAGAGAAATGGGGAGGGATAAGAGGAGTGGCTTCCCCGTGGTGGAGGCTCTGCTTCTGCCACGGCGAAGAGCCTGAAAGGCCCTGCTATTTCTTCCAAAGCACATATCTCCCTCTTTATCTAACATCCAGGGACTTCAACCCCACCTGGAAAGAATGTCCCCGTGACTCAGCCCACAGCCTGTGATTTTACAGGATGTGGCATACCTTGTTGTCCTGGGAGACCAGCAGGGCCAGCGGGACCTGGAAACAGTTATGAATTACAAAAAAGGCTAAATCACATCTCCCACTCCAGGGGTCACATTAGTGGAGGAAAGGGCCGAGGCTTGGGGATCCACAGGCATCCTCCCGGAGCGTGGACTAACTGACTGTATCAGGACTGATTAGCGACCTGAGGTCAGTCCTGGAAGACTATAACAGGAAGAGGACCCCAAGGTGGGCAGAGCTGTCTCTTTATTGGCTGGGGACATTATCTCAAATGTCCCCCACTCACTGGAGCACACTAGCATTGGGTATACATCATGTACTTAATTTGGATATAAGCATTTCAAATAATTAAGACACATAACAAGATAGCAAGCGTTTTGGAAAAACAGGAAACAAATCTCAAGTGCTTGGCTCCCAAGCATTTTGTTTTGTTTCATTTCCACAGGGTTTTTAATCATCTATTTTATAAGATTATGTAGCTGTAACCACAACGCTCTCACAGGCCCCTGACAGTGGAACTCTTCAATAACGCTGCCACCCCCTCACGGCTTTCCCCATATTTCTGCAGCTGTCTCACGCTGCTGGAGGATTTGGGGGTATTTCTCCCTCACAGAGCACTGGCATTTGTGTTTCTAAGAAACAAAGAGTTCAAGAGCCTTCCTTCTGATTGGTCCAAGCTCTGGCAGAAACCCTCCACTACTGTTGGTTGCTATGTGACCTTAGGCATGTAATTCATCCACTCTGGTCTCAGGAGCTTCTCATCTGCAGATGCTGAGGGTAGCATCAGGGTCCCCATGTTGTGAGCATGGACTTTCTGGAGCCCCCTTTTCTCTCTTCCCCCAGTTCCTGGCCTTGCTGTCAGGATTTGAATAAATGTGGCTAGAATCCATTGCATCCATAACCTGCTGTTGACTGGGGGTAGAACAAGAAGACAGACTGACCTGGAGTCCCTGGAGGTCCTGGGGGTCCCATGGTACCGGGAGGTCCGGGAGGTCCAGGAACAGTGATTGTTGATGACCCCTCTGGAAACAGAAGGGACATAGAGCACTGAGCCCCACTCATGCCATTCAGGGGTGCCAGCACCCCAGTGGGCCGCAGGTGCCACAGGCCAGACTCTGCCTCTCATCCCTCTGACATTCCCTCCCCTTCCTCATGCTAACCCACAGAGCTCACCTCTGTCCCTCCCTAAGCACCACCCACCTGCTGGCGGCTGACATTGAGGCCCAGCTAGTAGGCCAGGCAAATAGAACTCAGGGAGGGCTCTCCCGGGCTGCCTACCTGCAGTCATGACTCTGCCTGGAGCACCAGGTTCACCTGGGGAGGACATGAAGCGTAGACAAGAGGATCAATCAGTGGCTTGATAAATCACTCTCCAAGTTTCTGATTGCATGGAGAGCCACCTGTGGTCCTCCGGCCCTCAAGCTAATGGGATTTTAATAGTGATGGGAGCCCAGAGAGCACTGAGCCCAGAGCATCACTTGTCTCTCAGAGAAGAGTTTCCTGGGAGGCTATGGAGAGTTCGCCCTTCCATGAGGCCAGAATGGGGCTAACAGGAGACTCATTCTCAACACCTCTGTCCCACCTTTTCTTCCCGTAATGGCCATAGGTGGAGTATTTTTCTGAAGGTCAAAGGGTACTTAAAAGCCATGATCTCATATGTACATTCTAGTTCCTGGGGCGAGGGGACGGACTGGCCTGGGGTGAGGGGTCGGACTGGGCAGCGCGAGAAGGGTTCTGGCGACTGGCCCAGCTGGGTGATCCGAGTTACATTCAAGGCAAAGAATATGTAAATGCGAGTGAAGGTCTTCCAGAGACAGGACATGGGATTTGTGTGTTCCCAAGCATGTCCACCACTTGTGCACCTCTCGACTGGAGACACCACAGCAGTGTCTGGATCTGGAGCCAGGCTCAGTGTGAAAGAGCCTGTCAGCCATGTTTGAAGCCTCGAGTTTTACTCAAAGAGCTAAAGAATGTAGCTCCATTTACCAGGGTCCTCCCAGGGACTCTTAGTGAAAGGGTGGCTTTGGTTTCCTCTTGGTGCTTTGCTGATGTCCTCCAGCAGGGTGTCAAGGTCACAGCAGAAGAAAGTACTTGAGCTTGTTCTGAGAACACAGCCTAGCAACTGATAACTTTCTCTGTAGTGCATCTCCTTCAAAGAGGGCCTGAAGCCCCCTTGGACAGGAAGTTACCGAGGAAGTCTGTGGCACTATCCCTAAACCTATGAGGCCTTACTGAAGCCACCAGAGACTTGTTGTCCTAAGAAGTATGAACTCAACTGTCATTTTTTAGGGTTATATTCATTTATCCTCAAAATATTTTTTTGGTTCAACTGCTCATTGGAAATAATAGTTTTTAATTTTTTTCCCTAGGGTGACCATGAGTGCTTGTGGCCAGAGTGTCAGGGTTCAGGAGCGTGGAGACAGTGTGTGTCCCTGAGTCCCTGCATTCCTGGCCTTGCTCAAGGCTGGGGTCTGATGGGTAGGACTGAACTAGAGTGTCACTATGTGCCCAGGCAGTACTGCATTGTGCTAACCACTGCACTAACCAGACCCCTTTCAGTCCTTTGACTTTGTTAGCAGGGTGGAAACACCCCTTCCTTCCTGTGTAGACAGCTGTTTCTTTAGATCCTTGGTCACACCTGGGACAGGGTGGAGGATGAGACCAATGGAGGCTCTAGTCTCAGAAAACATCAGGTCAGTGGGGATGGAGCCTAGGTGACAGGGGTATTTTAGCAGCAAACAAGGGCTTGGAAAACTTGGGGACCAGCAGCTTCATGTCCTATCTTCCTGNCTGCCACAAGGGCCTGGGAACACGAAGATGAGTCTTAGTCTGAGAATGGATAGCTGGCGAGAGCAGGTGCCTGAGGACTCAGGGCCAGGAGGGTTCTGCACGATTCTCAGAGCTCCCACCGTCCCGCCTTCAGTCGGAGCCACTAGATGCCACTGTTGGTCCAGGCTCTGGTCAGAGCAGGCCTCCCTCTTGCCAACCCCTCCCAGCTGTAAAAAAATGGCTGATGAAAAGGGAAAAAAAAAAGCCTTCTTGGGAAAAATCACATACCTTTAGTCCCCGGTCGGCCAGGGCTACCAGGAAGTCCTAATGTGATTAAACACAAGTCAGTCAGGATGAGAAAAGCCTGGCAGGCAGTTGTGAGTGTCTGCCCTCCCTCCCTCTCCTCTCTCTGGCAGTNTCAGCCAGGCCACCCTGGCTGCCTGATTGAGGCAGCAGGACTCAGGTCTTGCCTTGAGTCACCCGGAGTGAGAGTGAAGGCCTCTCACCCAGATCCCTGTCTGTGTCTAGGCAATGGAGGCACAGCAGGCATGGGTTGAAGTAGACAGAAGCTCTGGGGGATTCCTACCGCCTGGGTTGCAAAGCTGCCATTGTCCCTTTCCCTGTCTAGGGCAGGACCTGTCCTGTCCAGAGCAGCAGCAGCTGAGGGCCTTTGGGTAGCCTGGACTCGATTTCACTATGAATCTCTGTCCAGTTGCGGAGAGCGATGGGATAAGGCTTATGCACACACACGATGAAGCGCCCATGAGCCTACTGCATCCTTGAGAATGCACATACACACCTGAGCATGCCTGAGTTGCACACACACACTCAAAAGACTGTGGCTTACACACACTCCAAAGACTGTGGCTTCCCTTTCCTGTCCCATTACCTGGCTTTCCTGGGTCTCCAGAAGGTCCTGGTGGGCCTCGGGTTCCAGGCATCCCTGTCAGGCCTTGCTCACCTGCAGAGAGCATGAGAAATGGGAATGCCTTTCCCTTGGGAAAGTACCTCTGAGTCAGCAGGTTTTCCTGAGGGACATGCTGGCAGATAGGCAGGAGGAGGTCCCGTGACCAAGACTATTCATCTCCACATGGTGCATGCCTCTTTGTCATTAGGATGGAGGGCCCAGCTATACATGTGGGGGTGAAGGCAGGGCAGGGAGGGGCAGACAAGGGCGGCTGGTGAGACTGAAAACCACCGAGCAGTGACTAACCTCTGGGGCCTTGCTGTCCATCAGGGCCAGAAGGACCTGGTAAAGCAGAAAAGCAAAGTCTGTCAGGCACTCTTGGGGGCAGTTCTGTGCCCCTCTCTCTCCTGTCCCAGTAAGCCTGGAGCACATGGTCACCTAGGTGGAAGGGCTTATGCAGCTATCACTGTGGCTGTCAAGCTCAGAAGCTTTATTGTGGGGTACCCCGCCCGGGTACAGCCTCCTTCTCACAGCGTTCCCCTGCTGGGAATGGTTCAGGAGACCCTGTCCCCATTACCTGGGGCCCTTTAGGCCCTCGTCACCTCTGCTCTAAGCATAGTTCTAACTGCTGACCTTCTAAAATGGAGCCCCTCTGGGACCTGTCTCACTAACCATACCTCTGTCTCCTAGGCAGGGATAGTTTTCCAAAGTGGCCACAATGAAATGCTTCCTAAATGTTTAGGAACATCTGAAATGCCACTTCCTTTGTCCTCCATAATCTCTTCTCTGATTGTATCCTCGTCTTCTGTGCCTCTCACGGTCCCCTTCACCCATCATAAGCTTTGTGGTAACTTGAGGGGGCAAGCTGTGCCCCTTGCCAGTAGTTTACTTGTCCTGTGGACAGGAGGTGTGAGGGCCGCATCCTCATTGGTGGGGCTTGAGCAACTCTGGGACTCAAGCCTGGGGCCAGGTTTCCTGGTGCTTCCCTCTCCTGGTATAGGCACCTCAGTAATAGCTAGTCAAAAGTTGGCAGTCTGAATCTGGCTTTAACATCTCCCCTGAGATGGGCTACTGGGGGTTCAGAAAACTTCAGCCCCTGTCAGTTCTTAGCAGACAGAAAGTCACCAGGAAGGAAGGACCTTGCTTATTCCAGAGCGGGGAGAAATTCCCAGAACCTAGAGAGCCCAGGAGGGTGTCCAGCTCAAAACTGTCACCTGTCTTTGTGGACACTTACCCATTGCTCCTTTGGCTCCAGGTTCACCCACGGCTCCAGGCAAACCTCGCATGCCAGGTTCCCCTGCAAAGGATAAAGGAGCTGCTGCCGGAGGCTAACAAGTTATGCATGCTTCCACAGTTGGTAGAATGCATATGCCTGCTTCTCCTCCTCCAGAGGAGCTGAGAGAGGCCCCCTCTGCCTTGATGCCACGGTCAGGACTACCTATCCCCTCCACCCCATGGGCAGCAGGCTCAGACCGGTCCAGAAGCTCACGTATAAGTCTAATCTCCCTGGAAACAGCAAGCTGCCCTTTGTGGTCAAAGCATTATTACTTCTGTGCAGTGGGCAGGAGGTGAGCAGCTGAGAGGGCCAGTGGTGCACACTTTGTCCTGCTTTGGGAATTGATTCTTAATTTTCCCAGTCAGATTTCCAAAGAACCTAAGGCAGGTATAACCTCTGCACCAAACAGACATAGTTCGAGGATAGATGGATTCCATCTGGATTCATCCTCAACTCTCATCCTTTTGTATTTGTCTCACTTCTGGTGACTGCTAGATCTTAACAGATGGCGAATTAGTTAAATTCCTGGGTCGGACTGACCTGTGAGGCCTCTGGGTCCTTTTTCACCCTGGTCACCTAAAACGAATGCGGGGGTGGGAGAGGAACCGTTAGCTGAAAGCAATGGAAGCCATCTTCCCCCCATGACTGGGGCCCTGTGAGGCAGCTGCAGCAGGATGCTGGGGAAGTCCCTGCACTGATGAAGCTGGA
>LOEQ01001815.1:98656-108984 GCA_001685075.1 Bramus lutescens
CTGGGAGGACTGGGGTGGCTTTGGGTTCCACTTGACTTGCTTCTGTCACCCTGCTGTGGCCACCGATGGGTGGGTTCTCCGCACCCCACAGCCCACGTGGACTCAGGGGTAGTGTTGGGATCTCTGTTAGAATCCACCAGGAAGATTAGAATCCACTTAAGAGCTCCCGAACAATAGTCGAGTGAAATCAAATGCTTAGGGAGTATAGGATTCCCCATATTTTACTGACTATACTAGCAAATCCATAAAGACAGACGGCAGACACGGGTCCCGGAAGACGGAGTTCCTAGAGGCGGGGGAGAGGGGGCAGAGGGGAGTGGGGCGTAACTGCGAATAAACAAGGGGGGTTAATTGCAGGGAGTGATGGGAATGTCCTCAAATTAGACGGAAACAAGCAGTCGCTGCGCACTTCCGCAGCGAATCACATGACTTCGACTGCTAGCAGTTGTGATGAATAATACAACATCTGCCTAACTGCTAGCAAGAGGCTATCTCCCAAGCCAGGCAGGGGTGGCGCTGGCCTTCAATCCCAGCACTAGGGGGCAGAGGCAGGTGCATCTCTGTGAGTTCAAGGCCAGCCTGGTCAATAGACAGAATTAGTTCCAGGTCCCCACACAGAGAAATCCTGTCTCAATCCACACCCCCCACCCCCTGCAAGAATATATTCCAGAAAGTTTGGATTTTCTCAGTGGGAACACTGTCGTGTTCAAGATCACAGCATGGAGCCTTCACATGGGACCTACTGGGACAAAGCCACTTACTTGGTGGTAAAGATGTGAGTCTTGAAGTTACTGTTTCCGTGATAACTGGAAAAGACAAGGAAAAGAGGAGACGCTGTGGCATTTACTGACATTGCTGGGGTTTGGCAGGGCCCAGTGTCTGTCGTAAGTTAAGCCCATTGTTAGGCTCAACAAAGCTTTTTACGTAGCTGTGTTTTATGAAAAGAAATCTGACCTATTATACGTGAAAATATGAGCAGTAACAGTGAGGGTCAATGTACCTAGACTATAAATTTTCTTTTTGGTGCCTGTGGTGATTTGATTAAAAATGGCCTCCCATAGGCCCATAGGGAGTGGCACTATTAGGCCTTGTTGGAGTAGGCGTGGCATTGTTGGAAGAATTGTGTCACTGGAGGTGGGCTTTGAAGTCTCAGATGCTTGAGTCATGCTCAGTGTGGCATTCTTTTCTGATGTTTGCAGATCCAGATGCAGAACTCACAGCTCCATCTCCAGCATCATGTCTGCCTGGTGCTGCCATGCTCCTCACCATGGTGACAATGGACTAAACCTCTGAACTGTGAGTCATCCAATTAAATGTTTCCTCTGTAAGAGTTACTGTGGTCATGGCATCTATTCACAGCACAGAAACCCTAACTAAGACAGCACCAAAAGAAGTTCCCCACCAATTGTTAGAATGGGTTGTCTTGGCACCGAGGCCTCTCACTGACAATTCCAGTCCAGGCCCAAGTCTGAGTCTGGAAGAGGACCAGCCTCTCCTTTCTTACAGTCATATATACTATCCCTGCTCTGTCCCTTCCCAGAGATGCCTGGGCCAGCTGGGGCCAGCACCCTGGCTGATCTCACTCTGTTTGTCCTGATGAAGTTGGAGGTGTCTCTAGGATACCATGATTCATTCTGAAGCCCTCAAGGATGTGTGTGAGTGTGGAAGGCAGAGAGAGGAAAGGAAGCCTGAGTAAGCCACTTTGGGAGGTCAGTAAAATGAGCCATCAATGAGTCCCAGAGGCAGACTTTGAGGAACATCCCTTTATACCACACAACCACAAGTTTCTCTAGGGGCAAGCTTACGGAGCCACTAACAGCTTCCGGTGTCTAAGAAAACACTGTTCAGAAGTAGGACCTCTTTCCCCAGGAGTCAGTCCCCTGAAGTAGCATGAGGTTTGGGTGGATTCCCAAAGCCATAATAGGGTCAACTTTTTGTCTGACTGTGGCCATCAACACACTACCTCCTTCACTTTCAGCCTCACCTGTCTGGAACCCCTGTGCATGTGCCATGGCATGTGGGGGGACATGCGTGGGGGGCATGTGGGAGGCATGCATGTGCCATGGCATGTGTGTGTGGGGCTTGCGTGTGAGAGCATGTGTGTGCCATGGCATGTGGGGGGGCATACATGTGCCATGGCATTTGTATGGAAATCAGAGAACAGCTTGCAGGAGTTGGCTCTTTCCCTCTACCATGTGGGGTCTGGATTTCACATTTAAACCGTCAGCAGGCTGGCACCTTTACATGCCAAGCTACCTGGCTGGCCCTCACTGGTTTTAAAGGAGAGCTTTCTGTGTGCCGTGCACATGTGTACAGATGTGGTTGTGCAGAGTGCGTGCATGCATGCTTGTTGGAAAGAGGGACGAAAGAGCAGGGTGGAAGGAGATGGTCCAGACCACTGTGTGCTACATGAAGTCAGCTGCTGCTGGGATTCCAGCCTTGCTGTCTATCCATCCCAGTCCTTCACGTGACGTGTTTCTAGTTAGTTCTCTCGCCCTCCCAGGAGCACAGGGTTATGAATGCTATGGAGACCGCACTCAGGACATTAAAGGGGATGGCTTGTCATAGGAAGGTGACAGCTCCATTGGAATAATGGCCCTTGAGCTCCTAGTAACCTCTCGCTGCACCGACCTTAGGGATTTTCTGATGCATAAAAATAAATTATTTCTAGCCTAAAGTTCTAAGTCTGTGAAGCCAGAATTTTTTGTTGTTGTTGGAAATAAATGAAAGTCACACAATAAATGAAAAACTTTCCTAAATTAGAGTTGCTGGAGAGACAGTCTAAACGCCCCTGAATTTATCATTTGGACAATTCCACAGAGTAAATGTATGTGATTTCAAGTTTTAGTGTAGATTTGGAGCGTGACACCAGCGTTATTTCAACCTAGTTCCCAAAATAAGTAAGACATTCTACTTTTAGATTTCTATTGTCCTATACCCCTGGGTAGAGAAGAGTTAAATAAAGGAGTTAAACAAACCACAGAGAGACGGGTAGTCATTCACAGAGTACTGGGCAGTTGTTGAAATTCTGCTCATGGAAACTATAGAGAAAAGAAAACCCTTCTTTCCCTCCTCCCCCTCCTTCCCCTTCCTCCTTTCCTTTCTTTATTTCTCTTGTTTTCTGTCAGATTGGGGACAGTGCCCTGAGCCTGGCTCAGAAATGGGAATTTTCATCCCAGAACTCCTTTGGTTATAAGCTTGTGAAAGCAAAATTCGAGATCGCTCCCGGGCGAAGGAGCGTAGTTGCCTGTGAAGGCCTTTGGAGATACCGCGGTGGCAGGGGATTTAGAGCAGATTATTGCTGTTGTTCCCAAATGAGCTAAAATACTTCTGAGTAAAAGAAATCCAAAGAGTCTTACGTCTTTCAGTGACTTCAGTGCCTTCTCGCTTGCTTTTCTTGGTCACATCCATCCCATAGCCACCTGCAGGAACAGAAGTCACTGCTTTTAGCAAGCCTAGCCCCAATGACACACGTTCACGCTAATAGCCAAA
The DNA here is from genome assembly GCA_001685075.1 of Bramus lutescens. NCBI lineage: Eukaryota > Metazoa > Chordata > Mammalia > Rodentia > Cricetidae > Bramus > Bramus lutescens. Next base: position 102,149 of record LOEQ01001815.1, read on the forward strand.
AACCTGTCCCTGGCACTCAAAGCCTAACTCTTGTGCTTACCTTGTACAGGCACCGGGCCCCATCTGGTCATTGATTGTAACAGACAGAATCCAATAGTTCCTCAGTACAGCCTACCCCTTTTAGAATCTGGTAGGACAGCCTGCCCTCAAGGGCTTCAGCACCCTGGTCACCCTGACCTTTGTCTAACTATATGCTAGGGTGACAGGGGACCACAGGATGTGTGCTGAAGCATTGGTCGTATTGACTATGGCATTTTAATACGCCTTGTAGTGTTCTGTGTTCTAGGGCTGGGAGATGGCTCCATGGATTAAATACTGGCGTCACAAATGTAAGGACCAGAGGGTAGATTCCCCAGAGCCCTTATAAAAGTCAGGCAGGTATGGTGGCTATTTGTAATCCCAGCACTTGAGACACAGAGGACGGGGATTCCCCAGGACAAGCTGGCTTGTTGGAGTAGCTAGAATTGACAAGCCCTGGGTTGTAATAAATACGCTGGAGAGTGATGGAGGAAGACACCCATTGGCAGCATTAGGCCTCCACACATCCACACACATCTGTACGCACTCACAATCGAGCATTCGTACACAGAGGAGAAATGAAACACTCAAAGCAGCATTCTGTGCTCAGGGAGGAACACTGAATGTATGACCTGTGTGCCGTGTTAGAGTTTTCATGTGAGAACAGTGCTTGGTGGATAAAAACACATTCCATACGTTCACAGATCCTTACAGTTTGCAAAGTATGGAGTGTGATCTTCCTAACAGACTAGTCCAGAGACTTCCGTGCAGCCACAAGCAGAAGGCACACAAACCAACAGCCTTACCCTGACTCTGCTTTGGAAGGGAAAAGCTCTAGCCCGCTGTGTTCCTGGGCACAGGAGATACAGGCAGGACTGACAGACATGGTGGTGGATTAGGGGCTGCTGTGGGAGGACTCAGAGCCAGGCTTTTTCCTGTGCCTCTCTTCTGCTAACCTTCCCTTCTTAGCATTATCTTTTGGTGCAGTGCTGCCTAGATTGTAGATGTGAAGCCATTTCTGCCTAGGTACCCCCTGCAGAGCCTTCTCCTGCACACTTCATCTGCCATAGGGCCTCACGCTGCCGCCTTACTGCTTTGGCACAGGGGATGGCGGACTACATCTACGATGTATTTGTTTGTTTATTTTTAACTTTGTGGATGGGTATTTTATCTGCATATATGTCTGTGCACCACATGCATGCCCGGTGCCCGTGGAGGTCAGAAGAGGACATCAGATCCCTTGGAACTGGAGTTACAGATGCTTGTGAGCTGCCATGTGGGTGCTGGGAAACAAACCTGGGTCCTCTGGAAGAGCTCTTAACTGATGAACTGTCTTCCCAGCCTCACGCCATGGTTTTGGTTTATTTGTTTATTTGTTTTTGATGTGTGTGTATGCATGTGTGTGTGTGTGTGTGTGTGTTGATTGGGAAGTATAAAGTTATCTTAATTTCTTTTAAGATCAGAAGGGAAATAAATACACTTTAATCTAGATTATATTTTTCTTAGGAGGTTTTTGGTTTTGTTTGTAATGGAGGAAGGAACACACAAAGGCAAAAATGTCTAAGACTCATCCATGCAAGTCGTAATGCAGCCTGAGGTGACTTCCTTGGTGAGACAATGACGAAATAAGACCAGCTCAGCAGTTTGTCGCATATAGCCAAGATTGGCGCTTGTTCACTTCAGGGCCTGACTGGATATGCCAGCTCCTTGTTCACTAGTGTTTCTTAATCCTAGCTCTAGAGAAGGAAAAATGTAGCTGCATCTGAGGTGCCATCAAATGTCTCTGCAGGTGTCTTTTCTGGGACTAAGAGGAATAGCTCTATAAACAGCTTAATAAGGAAATCAAGCCTCATTAAAGGCCAAACCTGGCTGGTGACTGTGCCAGAAGTCTGGCTGTGGCCTCTAGGACTGTGCATGCCAGTCTGTGTGGAGCTGGACAATCCTCTTTGAAATCCTTAGCTTAAGAATTAATCATCTCAGGACCGTTGACATTCTCTGTTGTGTTATTATCACTGCCATCATCATTATTTGTAACCAATGAAAGTAACACATACACAGATGACCCTCCTACATCAATTATTTTTCTTCAAATTGACCATTACCAAGAGCGGGGGGGGGGATTTGAGGAGATTAAACATTTCAGTAGNAACTGGATGCTGGCTGGGGCAGTGACTGGCTGTCTAGAATGGTACTTGATCAATAGGAAATATTACTCTGAAATCACTGCTTAGTAAAATGTCTGAATCTATTACTCTCTGAGGTATCATTTTTGATACTTCCAGAAGGGTACTAATGGAACTGACTGAAAGCAGGTGGGTGACAGATCTGTAAGGATTCAGTCTCCTGAGCGCCAAATGCCTCAATTCTGCTGGGGTTTCTGTATCCACACAGTAACAGGCTTTCCCAGGCCCTGCTGTGGCTCCTTCTATGGAGGAACTTCCTGTTCCTATAGCAGAAAGCCACAGGTTCCCCAGCTTCCAGAGGCACAAAGAGGTGGGCAGCCTGCTGTGAAGGCAGATCTTTTTGTGGCTTCCTGACTTTTGTGATTTTGAGCCATTTCTTAGCACTTCCTCTGAGTTCCTCCGAGGAAGTTCACTGTGGTAGGCACAGGCCTGGGCTAGTACTGTCCCACGGGAGAGAGGTTTTTCCTCACAGAACTTCTGTTTGAATCATTCCAAGCTGGTAGTTGTTTTTTAAAGTGTAACATCAGGGAAAAGAAAGTTTGGTCAGGTTCGTGCCCGAGCCTGCCATTCCTGGCAGTCCTTGGCTGGGCTTTGGAGTTCCCAAAGTACCACTTAATGGGAGCTTTGTCATCTAACATAATTCTTAACTTCCTCGATGTATGGGCTGCTTCACTAGCACGAAGGCAGAGTCCGTAGCTGAAGTTCTTAACTCCAAAGTTGTACCAATTTCCTTCTGCAGTTCCCCCTAATATTTGTTCGTTTTTGTTTATTTATTTTGAGGCAAGATCTTGTTAGATAGCCTTGGCTGGCCTGGAATTTGCCATGCAGCCCCGGCTGGCTTTGAACTCATAAAGATCCACCTGCTTTTGCCTCCTGAGTGCTGGGATTCAAGACATGGCTCTCAGATTTATTTTCAGGTCACACAGTCAGTGTGGGTTCTGATTAAACGCATGCACACATGCCTTGATGCAGTCAAGGTGAATGCCATTTCCAGCTTCTTAAGCCACTATCTGAGTTCCGAGCACTGCTACCTACAACCCTTCCTTCTATTGTTTATAAAATACATAAGAAATCGCTGCCACCTCCAGGCAGCCCCTCGTGCCGTGGGACCCTAGAGCTTGTCCCTCCCCCCGACTGGTAGCTGTTAGCTAGTCTCTGTCTCCCCCCTCCGTGTTTCCCAGCCTCTAGTAAATCACCCTTCTCACCCCTTCTCTGAGGTCAACCTTTCAGCTTCCCCGTGAGAAGGTGCCCACCTACTCTTCTCAGGAGCTGCCTTATACTTATTTAACAGCTAATGCTTAAAAAAAAGAGTCCAAACAATCCCACTTTCTGGAGTAGGAAGACAAAATTTGAAAACAGTTTTTTCTACTTCGATGAGTATTTTTCCCCTTTACACTTTCTTTGGATGGGGTCACATCCACTTAAAACCATTCAGACAGGGATGTGGTGTAAGGCACACACAAGCAAGGACCAGCTCCTGTCACTGTGACAACAAACCATGGCTGTGATCCTCTAACGACGCACAAAACACCTGTTCTTGATATAGAGGAGAGAATGATGAGGAAAATCGTCATATATTTATTTCTTAGCTTTTAATTTGAGGAATACATGCTCCTATATTCTACTGAAGAACCACAGTATTTTTCAGCTTTTTTGTTACTCCAATCTCTGTAGATTTTACATTTTAAAATAAAGTATTATGGAAATTGCTGCAGAATGAGAAAACCATGCCTTGGCCTTTTATCTGACTCCACACAGGAGCCAAGAAGGTTGAAGGCCAGGGAAACCAGAGGCCTGGTGCTCATGTCTTGGGGTTACATCATAGGTCATGTCGTGAGTTTGCCACCTAGTAATTTAAGCTGGTGAGGTGGCTCAGAGGTTAAGAGCACTGACTGCTCTTCCAGAGGTCCTGAGTTCAATTCCCAGCAACCACATGGAGGCTCACAACCATCTATAATGAGATCTGGTGCCCTCTTATGGCATATAGGCATACGTACCAGCAGCACGTTGTATGCATAATAAATAAGTAAATCTTAAAAGAACAACCTAGTACATTTGGTCACCTTAGATCTTCATGACCACAGCTAAGACAACAGTTTGCAATTATGCCAACTCAGCTGTGATTGCCGCCACCAATGATGGTGAACAAACCATGCGTTGTTGCCAACAGGCTTCTTTCCGTTGGTTGCAATCTGTGTTTGGTAACTTGTTAGGCCTGATCCATTTCCCCAAACAAAGGGGTTTCTGTGCAGGTTTAAAGCAGAGCTTCTCATTGTCTCTGACCCGTGCATGTTCTGCTCTTTCTCTCCTGTGAGATTTTGCAGGGCTTGAGAACAAGGCAGACCCCCTAATTGTCTGAGGGCATCCATCAGTAGACGGACATGTGATGGTTTTTACTCAGGTCCCTGTCTCAGCTCCGAGAGAGGACACAGAGGAGGAACGAAACAGTACCTGGGTTCAGATAAACAGTCTTAAAAACTTGGCACGTTTCGAGGACGTAACAGTTCTAAACTCTAGACTGCAGAGTAAGCACTTCTGACAGGGATGAGGTGGCCGAGGCTTGCCTGGCTTTCAAACGTGAAGGGACAGTGTGTTAGCTACTACAACTCTGCTCCAGTTAGACCTAAGCTGGAAAGTCCAAAGCCAAAGCGATTGTTTTTTTGAGAGGAAAGAGGCCAAATTGGCCAGTGAGAGTATATACATAGAAACAATGTTCTCTCTTCCTCTCTCTCTTTCTCTCCCTCCCTCCTCTCATTCTCTTTCTCTTTCACACTCCAGTTCGACTCTAGGAAATCCCTGGACCAATTACACCATTCAAAGATTTCACTTTTCCACAAGTTAGGGATGAGCAGCAATGTCTGCTTAGGCCCCAGAGATTAATGGAAACCTTGCAGCAACAGAGGCCTGGGGCAACCAGCAGAGACTTGGAGCAGTTGGCAGAGGCTGGTGGGAAGAGGGAGATGGAGGGAAGGGGACTGCCACCTGGCAAGAGCAGTTTGCTACAAACGTTTTTCAGTACTCAAAATAATGGAGAAAAGTCGTCGCCACTGGGAGAGCCCCGTGGCTCTCCGCTGGCCTTCTCCTTGCCTTAGGTGGGTCTTCCTTGGTATTGCTTTTGAAGACCAACCCTAAGCAGCATACATACATGGGTGTGTGACCAATTCTGGCTTCACCCAGAACTCCAGACAGAAATTCCCTCTTTTTTTCCTGATAAACATTTTACAGTTGAAAGCAAGCCTCAAACCAAAGTCTCAGAGAAAGGAAAAAGACTCACCTGGTTTTAAGTCTGGAGGGACTGGAAACGGCTTGAAGCAGACAGCCTTCTCTTTCTTCCTCCGATACCTTTCTTCTCGAAGTTTGCGGTGCCACTTTTTTTTTTTATCCAGGCCCAGCCAAGGTGTGTTAAAGCTGAGTGATGGTTCAAAAATGTTTGCTTCTTCTCTCCCTCTTGTTTCCTTCAGCGCTTTGCTTCCAAACAAGTCCTGACAAAGGTGTGCCGAGCTTTGCCGCCCCACTCCACCCTTCCAATTATCTGACACTTGCTGGGTTTAAAAAAAATCTGCCTCCAGGAACCAAACTTTGCAGAAGGCAGAAGACTTCTCCTGCCCACTTATTGACCATTTATAGATCCGTGGGGAAGGAGGAACAAAGGGCTGGCCCATGGGAAATACTCTTCACAGCTTCTCCCTATCTCAGGTATCTGGAAATAACCATAACCTAGTTCCCTTCCTCCAAACCACAGGGTATCTGAGTCCCAGCACAGGGCATCTCAGCCCACAAGGGATCAGTGGCCAAAGTGCCCGAGGTCTGGAAGAACCACGAAGAATGTGTATTCAAGATCTGTTTCTCCCATCTGTGCCTTTGGCCTTTTTCCTCCATTCTGGCCAGGCCAGGCCAGACTCACCTGGGTCAAACATGAAGCTATGCACCAATAGATGCCCGATACGGAGGAGGTTGAGTGGTTGGTGGGTTAAGGGTTGCTTCTTGTGAAAGACGTGACTTGATATGTGACAATGACCTCAGAGGAAGCAGCATGTTGGGAATGGGCCACCGATAATGGAGAAAGATGCTCAACAAGAGGGCTAGGGACCTTTTCATTTCAATACAGTCCGGACCCTGCGAGGGCACATGATCTTGAGTAGGGCTAAGTGACATTTAGATCGATACATGACAGAGATCCCCTAGGTGAGGGGAAGGGGTAGATTATTCTAGAGCCTGGACAGAGAACAAGGCAGCTGAGAGGGCTCTGAGGTGGGACAATCATGGTGAGCTAGAGGATCAGGGATGGGGCCAGATTGTGTTCAGCACTGAGAGAAGGTGGTGGTGGCCGGAAAAGATAGGGAGGCCAAGTTCCCTCCATACATGGTTTCACGGCCTAGGCAGGGTAGTGGGTTTTGGTACCTGGATAATATTCTTACACTTTTAGTCTTTACAGGCACTCTCTGAGTGCTTGAACTGTGGATCCCAGGGGAAGAGCCTGATAGAACTAATTTTCACGTGGCCTTTTATATGCTATTTATTTTACATATATTGTCTTATACAATCCTTATTGCACAAGGGATTGTATTCAAGTCTAAGAAGTGGATTTCATTATTGTCCTGATTTTTATTATTATATGTATTTATTCTCTCTCTC
>LOEQ01001815.1:109552-125230 GCA_001685075.1 Bramus lutescens
AGATAGTCTTGTCATGATGTATACAGGCCTGGCTGGCCTGGAACTTGCTCTGTTGACCAGGATGGCATGGGACTCGTAGAGATCCACCTGCCTCTGTCTTCCAAGTGCTGGGATTAAAGGCATGCAGCATCATGCCCAGCACACCCATGGTTTTGAAAAGGGGGAAGACAGGCAAACAGATCACACTGATTGCAAATGACAACCTAAAATAAATAATATGCAAACAGTGGGATTTTTTTGTCAGTAGCACTATGATATGATATTGATAAGAAAAGATTAGATAGAAATCTGTTTATTAAGACAACTGACTGGTTTAACTATGGCTACTATTAGAGCTTGCTTAGCAACCATTGCATAAACATGGCTGGGCTTTCCACCTTCTGGTTCCCGTAATAATGTTGCTATTCCCCACATTCCATGAAAATGTCAGGCCCTTGAACTAACTTGCCAGCTAATCAGCCTGTGTGTACCTATAAGCACATATGTTCCCACATATTCACAGGTGTGTCTGGGACCCACTTACAGATTCTGTACTAGGTACAGAACCACACAGTTCCTCATCTCTTGTTAGAAGGCCACCAGTCACATGGGATGAGGGCCCACCACAATGCCCATTTAAATCGATCACTTCTTTAATGGCTTTTTTTATCCAATACAGTCACATTCCCGAGACTCTTGTGGCTAAGATGTCACACATGATTGGGTGGGTGCACATGTCGCAATTCGATCTGCAAGCAACAGCATGTATGTAGGTTTCTATAATTAGGCATGCGGCAACTACTGTAAAAAAAGTAGTTACGGACCCTGCAAGGGCGCATGATCTTGAGTAGGGCTACATAAGTGACATTTAGATCGATACACGACAAAGATCCCCTAGGTGAGGGGAAGGGATAGATTATTCTAGAGCCTGGACAGGTATAGAACTGTACTAAGTATAGAATCTTTCCTTTGAGAAAGGAAGAAAAAGGAAATTCAATATTCACCCTCTACCTCCCCCAGGTTTTCAGTTTCCAGCTCTTGACAAAGCTGTTTGGGACTCATCATGGTGCACAAAGAGAGAGAACTGTGTCTGTCAATATTCACGTGCAAAACTCTCAGCACCAGGAACATTTTAGAGTAACTGGAAAACAGCGGAATTCCTGTTGAAATGAAGAGGCACAGAGTCAGCTTCCAGAAACAGAAGTGACTAAGACCCCTGTGACAAGAAAGGTGCTCATCTCTCCTGTCCACAGCCAGACTCATGCTGATGAATCATTAGTCAACTTTTTAAAGAGATGGATTTATTTTCATTTTATGTGCATGTGGGTACTAAGTGTGTGAGGCCAGAAGAGGGCGTTGGATCCCCCTAGAACATCCCCCTAAGGTTCTGATGGCTGTGAGACACTATGTGGGTGCTGGGAACCAAATCTTAGTCCTTGACAACAGCAGTGAGAGCTTAACAACCACTGATCATCACTTTAGGTCCAGGAATTGTTTTTTTCGAGACAGGGTTTCGCTGTAGCTTTGGAAACTGTAGCTCTTGTAGACCAGGCTGGCCTCGAACTCACAGAGCTCCGCCTGCCTCTGTCTCACAAGTGCTGGGATTGAAGGCATGTGACACCACTACCCAGATAGGCCCATTAATGCTTTTTATTAAACATTTATTTATTTATTTATTTTGTTTGTCTGTTTGTTTGTTTTGAGACAGGGTTTCTCTGTGTAACAGCCCTGGCTGTTCTGGAACTCGCTTTGTAGATCAGGCTGGCCTTGAACTCACAGAGATCTGTCTGCCTCTGCTTCTGGGATTAAGGGCGTGTGTTACCACACCCGGCCAATTTTTGCTTAGTTTTTGATTGGCTAGGAGTCTAATCAAAGGTCCTTAAAAGGCATCTAGAAAAATAGTCCTGTTCCTAAATTTATCCAATGACTTTAAAGCAGGCAGAGGGAAAGGATGCCCACTCACATGTGGTGAACACATGCCTGCACATGTGATACAGGTGGATATCACATGACCAGACTCTCCACTAACTGAGCAGCATGGGAACAGATGGACTCAGCCATGACAGACATGTTTCTGAAAAGTGACAGATAAACCCAGGCCATGGTGGGCTTTTATTAAGCACCTCCTATATATATGTATCTACCTTCATACATACACATGTATCTTCATACATACACATGTACCTTCATACATACACATGTACCTTCATACATGCACATCTCCTTTATTTGGTTGGTTTTGATGACTGTGTCCTACAGCATCAGTTGGTAGAGATGCTTTAGTACTTCCTATAAAGCCACATCAGTTTGTAGTGATGCTTATAGTATTTTCATCCAGAGATCCTAAACTTTGAGTACTCATTTGCACACGCATCAGTTCCTAAGAGACAATGAAAAGTAAAGGGCATTGCTGGACTTGGTGGTGCACACCTTTAATTCCAGGGCTCAGGAGGCAGAGGCAGGCAGATCTCTGTGAGTTCAAGGTCAGCCTGGTTTACAAGTGCCTTCCAGGACAGGTTTCAAAGTTACACAGATAAACCCTGTCTCAAAAAAACAAAACAAAACAAAACAAAACAACAAAGTAAAAGACATTGAGAAGGGAGAGAGTGTGTGTGTGTATGGGAACAAAACTGTTTTGAAATTTTTTACATAGTTCGTGAGACCACTCTAATCTCTATATCTGTTGATTCAACTGTTTTACTAAACAGCAAATCCACTGATTTTTAAAGAACTAATCCCCAAATATTAAAAATATAATACAAAACCCACTTTTTATATTTTGTACTTTTTGGGCTTTGCTATGATTGCTACTAGGACTAGGTGACAATAGGTCTGCCTGGACTTCCCCGGTGACCGCGTGTTTCAGGGGAACAGAACTTATCTAAAAAGAATTATGATAAGGGCATATGTTACAGTTTGTGGAGAAGTCTGGCCACCAGAAGGATGTGGGAATGGAGCTGAGAACAGCCTCCTTTGCCGTGTGGCTGTAGGTCTGTTTTTCCTGTCTATAAGGCTTCCTGAATAGTCTGTCCCCAGCTGGGCTCCTTGCTTCCTTCATTATAATAACAAAGGACCTGGTTTCCTTTCTTTCAGTTCCAACTTCAGATCTATTCATCCCTGTATCCACCCCAAACTCACACATTTTTGCTGAATGACGAAACCACCACCTACTGAGTGTGTACCACAGGTCATTATAAGGTGACTGGAGTCAGCTGAGGAGGACCTCAGTTGTACAAATAGGGAAGTATTCAGTATGGATGTACTACGCAGAGGCGATGTAACCGCTCAGAACTTTGGAGACTTTCCTCCAGCTTGAGACGTCACTGGAGCTGGATCTTAAGGGTGGGGTGGCGTTAGAAACTGAGGTTGGAGAAAGAACTTCAAGTTCAGGGTACAGCAGAAAAGAACAGGGCTTGGAGGAGGGGGGTTGAGCACAGTGCAAGAGAAGGAGAGTGGAATGGGGGAGGCTGGAAGGCTCAGATCCGTCAGTCCAGTCGTTCCAAAGGTGAAAGGAGTTATTGACGGCGGAGATGAAGCGGCGAGCTCCGCGCCGAGGAATGAAAGACCAACGACAACATGAGAGTCACACACAGCACGGTGGGATACAGTAGGGAGACTTCAGGGAAATGGTACGTAAAACAGAGGACTTGGGGACCACTCACTCGGTAAAGCACTTGCCAATCAAATACGAGGTCCGAAATTCAAATCCAGACAAAGGCTAGGCACTGGGAAGGCTGACACAGGAGGATCCNNNGAATCAGGTTCTGTCTGAAAACACGGAGTGGGAGGCTAGAGCCAAGGCTCAGCAGTGAAAGTGTTTGCTGTCCAGTCTAACGCACCGAGTCCAGCCCCGGGAGTCCATCCCCAGGAGGCACAAGGTGGAAAGGAAAAACTGGCTTCTGTAAGCTGTGCGTGGCATCCGTGTGCCCACACTCTTGCACACGAACACACACACACACACACACACAAATGAATAAATAATAAAGTGTAATTTTTTAAAACAGGTGGAGCATGAATGAGGCTATGACTTGGATGTCACCATGCTGACTTCGGCCTCGTCATGATGTGTAACCCCATGCACACGTGTACACACGCATGAACATAATTAAAAAGGAGGCTGGACAGAAACAGTAGCTGTTAGTCTGACAGAGGCACCAGGCACTGGGTAGATGTTGAGAGTGTTCCAAGGTGCCCGCCGACCACAGCAATTTACCTTCCCTGCCAAGTTACCTTTCTCAAACCTCCCTGGGTTAAAGCTTACCTTCCAGTGGGGGATATGAAAACAATGACGAGATTATTCTTTTTGTTTCTAGTCTTCCTTCCCCGCACCCCGATTTGTCCTAGGCTCACCCCTTATCACATAATAAATGGGACACTTAAAAACAGCCCCGTTTTCTGCCTTGAAGAATTTAGGAATTAAGTGATAGAAAAATACTAGACACCTATAGGTGACATATCTACTTGGTTGGAAACTGATGTGGGATGTCCTTCTGTCTATGTGTTGCTTTTATTGGTTGATGAATAAAGCTGTTTCGGCCAATGGCTTAGCAGGGTAAAGCCAGGTAGGAAATCTGAACAGAGAATATATAGAGAGTAGGTGAGGTCAAGGGGATGCCATGTATCCACCTCCCCAAGAGAAAAGATGCCTGCTGGACCCTTATCAGTAAGCCACTGCCTGTGCCAAAACACAGATTAATAGAAATGGGTTAATTTAAAATGTAAGAGGTAGTTAATAAGAAGTCTGAGCTAATAGGCTAAGCAGTGTTGTAATTACCATGGTTTCGGTGTGGTTATTTGGGTCTGAGCAGTCAGGAAACAAAAGAGCAGTCTCTGCTTACAGAAACCATCATATGCTATTTCTATAGCATCCATGCTATCCATGTTCTTTCAAGAAAAGAACACAATGTACTCAAGAAAAATCAGTGATGACCTGACCTTAGCAGTTGCTTGCTTTTGCTATGGCCACATCCTGGCCCACCAAGGTCACGTGTTGGAAACTTAAAGCAGTGTTGAGAGGGTGGTCGGTCACAGGGTAGGCAGGGCATGATTAAGGTCGCAGCGAGTCTGCCCTCGCGAATGCATCGATTGGTTGGTGGGCTCCACATAGACGGGTGAGCTTGGCCCTTCTCTTTTCCTCTTGTCACGTGATATGTTCCACCGCTTTAGGAGAAGGCTCTCGTCGGTTTCTGATTCCTCAATCTTGGGCTCCCAGAGAGATAAATCTCCCTCCCATCCCTCCCACTTTTTTCTTTCAAATTACCTGTTTCAGGTATTCTGTTATAGAGGCATGAAACAGACATCTTCTATAATCTGAGAAAAAGTATCCCTTGGATGATTTAAAAAAAAAAAAAAGCCTTTCATTACTAGCGGGAGAAACGCAAATCCTTGTGTCAGGATCGAAACCTCTGTAGCCTTGAGCTTGGCAGTGTTGCCCTGCCACCCTGGTGGAGAAACCCTGTAGGCAGGCAACTCCTCGGCTTGTTATTTGTTCAGAAATGTCTCGGGAGCTTGTCAGGCATAAGCAAAACTCAATACAGGGAAAGGTGAGCACCCAGAACTGAGTTATATTACCAAATAAGTTGTCTGAAATTTGTGTTCCGCTTGATCCCTCCTGGGGAACAAGAAATAAAGACAGGTCAATGAAGCAGCAGGAAGCTACTTGACAGCTGCATTAATTAGCAGATTTTTGTGCTTTTAGGCCAAGAAGCTGAAAGGTCTGAGTCAGGCGGTGATGGTTCTCCTGTGCTGTAGGCCATGATTCAGGAGCTGGGTTTGCTTTTCATAGGCATGTTCACACAAAGACTGTCTTCATTAGCATGAAGGCCGCACCCTATTATCTATTCTGTGGTTGCCAGTATATTCCCCTTGGGTATGACTCTGGCGCATAGACTCGCGGTGAGAATCGGGTCTCAATGCCAGACACACCCATCGACTCAACCCGTTGCCGGCGGCGAGTAACACTCAACTGGGAGTTCCTGAACTGACCACACCAGTGGTCTCCAACCTTGAGGACCCTGCGCTTAACAGTTCCCAGTGAGGTGCTACTCAATTGTTGACATTTGGGGAAATCCACCCTTTCTGATGCTCTGGGTGGGGCTGGGGATCCCGCCCAATGCTTTCTTGTTCTATCAGAGAGCTACACCCTTAGGCCTTAGGGATTTCAGCAAATGCTCATAGCCGCATAACCACCTCTATTTTTAAGCTCCAGAGAAATTCCTTACACCCTCCAATTCACTTGTGTTCCACGTTTGTCCATTCTTATCTCCTGTCTCTGGTGACCTGCGATGACTACTGTCTGATTCCAGACTCCATGGTTTTGCCTTTTTCTAGAATGCCATTTATGAGGACTAAACAATATCCAGCCTTTCCTGTCGCTATCTGAGATTCATCCATGCACTAGAATGCATCATGAGCCTGACTTTGTTAAGGAGTAATTTTCCATTGTTTACGTGTTCTTGTAGTGCTGAACATTTGGATTGTATCAATTGTCTTGAAGTGTAATGATAGGCCAGGTAAATCCATATTTAGTACCATAAGAAATTACAAAAATTTGCACTGTACTGTTGGGACTCAAAAAGCAATATCTTAAATTGTGCTACTTCGATCCTTTTCCTTTTTTTTTCTTGCTAAACTGGGAAAAATAATGTCTTTGACCTCTAGCCCCCTCTTTCATTAGGGACAGTGTTGGTGTGGTAGCTGATATTTGTCTTGCGCTATGCTCACCAGATTGAAGCAAAAGAACTTGTTTGCCTTCTAATCCACTTGAGGTCCCACTATGTGTTACAGAGAAAGAGGCTGAGAAGTGCAACCTTACTGAATGGACTGTGTCACGGGACAGCGCCTGTCCTCCTGGCTCATTCAAACTCCAAGGAGAATTATTTTCCAAGCTAGTTTCTGTCTGAGAGTCCATTTGCTCCCCTAGTAACTATTTACATGGTAATTATTTACGGGCAGTTATTCTCTGACTTGTTTATATTCCCACGTGTCCTTCCCCTTTGATGAGACCGTTACATGTGGGGCTCTCACGGTGTCATATGTAATCCTGCTGCTGCTGTGGTTCATTCCTCTGCACGTTAACACATTTGTGTTTCTTTTCTCCTATGGATTTATCGCCATGTTGTTCCAGCAAACCTCCAGAGGGTGAAAGGAATGCTTTCCCTGCATGCCACAGAACTGTTTTCTCTCCCCAAGAGCAATGTAAGAGAATTCTAGGTGTCCCACATCCTTGTCAGCTCTTGGTATCATCTGTTTGATTTTGGCCATTCCTATAATTACAGAGTGGCATTCACTGCCATTTTAATTTATCCTTTTGAAGTGAGTTAGTGTGCAGCATCTTTCCAAAGAATTATTTGCTATTCATATATATTTTCTGGTGAGGTCTTTGTAAGAGATTTTGTCTACTTAAAAATGGAATTGTTTTACTGTTGTTGAAATTTTATACTTCTTTTTTATCCTGTATATTAATTCCTTATCAAATATCTAATCTTCTAGTGGTTGTGCTCGCCATTTTCTCAATAGGGTCTTAATGAAAATATGGTCTAATTTTTATTCTTTTGTATTATGAATCCTACTATTGGCATTGTGTATAAGAAATCTTTGGTTACCAAAGTTCACAAGATTTTTTTGATATAATTTTTCTAAAAGTGTTATTATTTTCAGCTTTAAAGATCATTTTTGAGGACTTTTGTATATGGATTGAGGCTCTTTGTCTTATTTCATTGCTTTTTTTCAGGCGAGGACTTGCTGGGTATCTGTGCTAAACTTTCTGTTGCTGCACAAATAGGCTGAACAGTGGCTCAGAGAGGCCATTGTGTGAAACTGTGAAGTTGAAGCCTGGATTGCCATGGAGATTCCAAGATGTTTGAGATGCCACAGTTGTGGGACACCTCCCGAGGGGAGCTGCTAACAGGGAGTGGAACAAGAAGAAAAAGAAGTGTGCTGCAGTCAACAGAGCTGAATGGAGCTGGAGATGTGGAGAGAGTTTTGACATGAGACATGGAGAGAGGAGTTTGGAGTTTGTCCAGCTGGTTTTGATCTTGCTTTGGTCCAGTATTTCCTCACTATGTTCCCTTCCCTGCATTTTGGAATGGTAATGTATGGACTGTGCCATTATATGTTGGAAGTGTGTGATCTGCTCCTTTGACTTTGATTTTATAGGGGATTACAGTTAAAAGATTGCATGAATCTCAGGAGAGACTTGGGACTTTGAAATATTGTTCAGACTGTGACAGACTATGGGAACTTCTGAAATTGGACTAAATGAATTTTGCATTATAGTATTGCTACAAGATCATGGGTACTAGGGAGTGGAATGTGGTAGCTTGAATGTATTTGGCCCCCATAATCTCAGAGGGAGCGGCACTATTCGGAGGTGTGGCCTTATTGGAGTAAGTGTGTCACTGTGGGGGCAGGCCTTGAGGTTTCCTATGCTCAGGATACTACCCAGTGTCTTAGTTGACTTCCTCTTGCCTGCAAGATGTAGGCACAATGTCGGCCTGCATGACACCATGTTCCCCACCATGGTGACAATGGACTTAACCTCTGAAACTGTAAGTGAGCTACTCCAATGAAATATTTTCCTTATGAGAGTTGCCATGGTCATGGTGTCTCTTCACAGCAATGAAAACCCTAAGTAAGACACGCCTGCTTTTATGTGTCTGATTTGTGGTGAGATAAAACCTCATGGCAGCAGAGGGGGCTAGTAGAACAAAGTCAAAATCATGGCAGNCCACGGAGTGTCATGCCTTCACTAGTGAACTCTGTCCTTTATTTAATTTCTTTGCATCTGGGTCCCCGGACAATGGGACATTCATATTCAGGTGGGGCTTCTTGCCTTGGTTAATCCTCTCCAGAAATAAATGCCCCCAGAGATATATCTAGAGATTTATTTCACTAATCTCCTGGGCCTTTCAATTCAATCAGGTTAATGGTCAAAATTAACCATTGCAACTCCAGCCCTTGTAAACTTGATACCTAAGCACATCACCTTAAGCCATAAAATTTCACCCCTGGACCTCAAAAGGCTCCTGTTAATCTCAGAATGCAAAACTTATTCAATCTATCTCTAAGAGCCCTCACAGGCTTAACTAATCCAATGTTGCTCAGTCTCTCTTCTGAGATGCAAGGCAACCGTTTAAGTTGAGCTTTTGTAAAATTAAACAAACAAAACCACAAATACCTTCACTGCACACATTGTCACAGAGGAAACATTTCCATTCCATAAGTGGGAATAGGTGACTAGCAAGGAAGTATCAGTCCAAAGCAAAACGAAAACCCTGCATGGGAAAAACTGAATCCTGTAACTCCACGTCCAGCGTCCTTGGCACATGGTATTGTGATATGACCTTTGATGGGCTTGGTACTTTCTGCCGTAAGTCCCACCTCTATGGCTCTGCTGGCTATAGCCCCCTCACTCACAGCAGACATTCCAGTCCACATTTCGAATGCCTCTAATGTCCTCATGTTCCTTTTGTACCTGAAGTTTTACTCTCACCACTTCATGTATTATGATTTTGAAATCCTATCTAGAAAACCTGCTCCTGCTGTAGGTACACTTTCTAGTCTCCCAGGCTTTCCTTTGAAACCCATGCAGAAGCCTCCAGGACCTTTGTTGTGGAATATTATTTTAAGATGTGTTTATGATGTGGAACATTTGTTTTAGTGATGCAAAGATGTGTTGTATTCTTTTATGTTGCATTTGTTTAACTCTGTAAAGCTGTGTTGCTTTGCCTGCATAAAACACCTGATTGGTCTAATAAAGAGCCGGATGGCCAATAGCGAGGCAGGAGAAGGGATAGGTGGAGCTGGCAGGCAGAGAGAATAAATAGGAGGAGGAATCTGGGAGGAAATAGAAGAGCAAGAGCAAGGAGTAAGAAAAAAAGGGGCCATCTACCCAGCTACACAGCCAGACACAGAATAAGAAGGAAAGAAAAGATATACAGAAATAAGGGCTGGAGAGATGGCTCAGAGGTTAAGAGCACTGCTTGCTTCCCAGCAACCACATGGTGGCTCACAACCATCTGTAATGAGATCTGGTGCCCTCTTCTGGCCTGTAGGCATACATGCAGACAGAGTACTGAGAATACTGTATACATAATAAATAAATAAATCTTTAAAAAAAGATATACAGAAATAGAGAAAGGTAAAACTCCAGAGGTAAAAGGTAGATGGGATAAATTAAGCAAAGCTGGCTAGAAATTAGCCAAGCTAAAGCCAGGCCTTTATAAGAAAGAATAAACCTCCGTGTGTATTTATTTGGGTGGGAGCTGGGTTGCAGGTCCCCCAAAGAGTAAAAAAACCCAACAACTACAGACCTTGTAACTTTTGTATTTTGCATGCCTACAAAACCAAAATCATGCTGATTGTTGCCAAGGTCTTCTACCAGCCGGATCCCTTAGACCAGGACTCCAACAGCTGCTCTGTGTCTAGATGGAGAGGCGCCTTTCTAGGTGGTCCTGGAAAACAAGGAGCCCTGAAACTCTTTCTAACAGATTGAAACTTCTGCGTCCTTCAGCCTGTGATAGGCTGGGCCCAGCCTATTTCTAAGATGCTCTGAAGGCGTCTTCGCTGTTGCCCCAGTGTAAAGGCATGGATGGCTTCTGTTTGATGAACCTCATCTCTTTGACAGCATACTGTCCTTGGCCCCAATTTTGCACAGCTTCCTCTGAAAACCCTTGCTCTTCTTAGTGCTAACACATTCTCACTGTAAACTTGAGTAAACACAGCCTGAATGTTGAGCTGCCTTCAAAATTCCTTCCACCAGTTTAGTTAGTCCATGACCTTTAAGCTCAACCTCCTACAAAGTGTTAGAGCATGGATAAAATGTAGACAAGTTCTCTCTTAACACAAGGCAAACAGCCTCTAGCCCTAACAGAGTCTGCATTCCCACTAGAAACCACTCTGCGCTTCTATGAGCCGTCTGAGCCTTTGAGTTCCTTCCAGAGTTGATTGTTAGTCTGCCTACCCCATTCTAGGCTCCTGCAGCCTGCATTTCTGCAAAATTTCAAAATTCCTTTGGCAAATACTTCTAAAATACCCTGTTAGTAAGTCCTCCCCCCTTAGGTACTTACTTCTGTTATGAAACTTATGTGCTAGTTTAACCTTCTATATAACAAATATAGTTGAGGAATAACTTTGAGGGAGAAACATTTATTTTGGCTCATGTCTGCACAGGTTTCTGTTGCTTAGCTTTCTGGATCTGTTTGAGGCTACTGTGCATCATGGTAACAAGGCATGGTGGGGAAGGGCCATCACTGCATGGTGCAAGATAGCCAGGAAGGGCAAGGAGAGAGAGAGAGAGAGAGAGAGAGAGAGAGCGCATTCACTTTTCCCCGTGTTAATTGTTTTTGGAAATGTGTCACAGCCATCCCTAGAGGAGAGATGTATACTTTACTAATGTCCCAAGCCTCTTTCAATCCTTCCTTCATACATGTGTTTTTAATGCCTGGCAAAACCTACTTTTTTTTGGTTTTTCGAGACAGGGTTTCTCTGTAGCGTTGGAGCCTGTCCTGGAACTAGCTCTTGTAGACCAGGCTGTCCTCGAACTCACANAGAGAGAGAGAGAGCGCATTCACTTTTCCCCGTGTTAATTGTTTTTGGAAATGTGTCACAGCCATCCCTAGAGGAGAGATGTATACTTTACTAATGTCCCAAGCCTCTTTCAATCCTTCCTTCATACATGTGTTTTTAATGCCTGGCAAAACCTACTTTTTTTTGGTTTTTCGAGACAGGGTTTCTCTGTAGCGTTGGAGCCTGTCCTGGAACTAGCTCTTGTAGACCAGGCTGTCCTCGAACTCACAGAGATCCGCCTGCCTCCACCTCCCGAGTGCTGGGATTAAAGGTGTGCACCACCACCGCCCAGCTGCAAAACCTACTTTAAAAAAA
Organism: Bramus lutescens; assembly: GCA_001685075.1. Taxonomy (NCBI): domain Eukaryota; kingdom Metazoa; phylum Chordata; class Mammalia; order Rodentia; family Cricetidae; genus Bramus; species Bramus lutescens. The sequence goes on from LOEQ01001815.1 coordinate 121,415, forward strand.
GTCATGTATGGGGTTGGAAAGATGGTTCACTGGCTGTTCTTCCAGAGGACCGAGGTTCAATCCCTAGTACCCACATGGCAGCTCACAACTGTCTGTAACTCCATTTCCCTGGAACCCAACACCCATGGCAAAACATCAATGCACGTGCACGTGCACGCGAGCGCTCACACACAATAAAATTTAAAAGAAAAGTTGTGTACGAGACTTTATTTGTATGTTTCATAATTACCTTGTTTTTGAAAGCGTGGTGTTTCAGTTAGCAGAGCAACTCTCAAAACCAGCAACTTTTAAAATTCACACTGTTTAGGCTTGTCATTTCTTCCCAATCACTGCTTTTCATTCACAAGTGTTCTCAGTTAGGCGACAAAGTCTCTCTTCTTGGTTGTGTGTGGTCACTAAAGTCTCTTCCCAGCTGACTCAATGTGAGCAAAGAACTGGACGGAGATTTCCTTACATGCTTGGAACTGAACCCCCACCTTCGTTAAGGAATTCTACGCGTGTAGTAGGCCCAGTTGGCTGCTCCACCTTAGCCTTCACGGCTCGCTTTCTCGGAGCCTTACAATTATCGCAGAGAGAAATGAAAGACTGCTGAGACTTTTCTGAGCATGCGTACAGTGCATGTACACCTTTCTCCGCATGCATACAGTCTTCTAGTTTCCTAGAAACATGTTAAACCCTTTCAGCCCTCATGGGTGTCTTATTTTCTGTTGCCTCCGTCCCATGCAGTGGGCAGTTTGCATGTAACCATGACAACGACTCTAGGAAAAGGGGTTATTATTCTGAATGAGTTCTAGGTCAGGTTCAGTGAAGCTCACCTGAGGCCTGGGGATGAAACACTGTCCTAAGTGCTAGCCTACCGTGTGTGAAGCCTTGGGATCTAACCCAACCACTGTGGAAACAAGAATAACAAAATGAGATAAAATAGTGAAAATGATTTGTGGGCTCCTGCCCCCATGTTTCATGTTCGCTTTCTCTCTTACCGGCTGTAAGGATAGCTCTTCTCATAGCTTGGGTCGGGGATCATCATTGGAGCCTGGGCAACTACCCAACAGCTATACCACTGAAGAAAATGACTCCCTCTCCTCCAGTAGTCATTAACTGCCTGTGGCCACCCCCATTCGTGATGGGACTGTTGTTGGGGCCAGTCTTGTGGGAATCTGATGCTGATAGTAACAGCTGTGCGATCTGACGGGAGTAATGGCCATGTCACATCCAGAAGATGGTGTTTACAGCACTCACCCCATCAGCAGTCCCATATAGGGCTGAGCACTAAACAGATCTCATCTGACTAGTTTTGCTCTAATGGTCTTTCTAAAACTTAATTGATTAATTATTAACATTATTGAGCTTGCTTATTGTTTCTGTGCTCCCAAATTCATTGCCTTCTGATGTGTTTGCTATTTGCATCTGAAAACGTGCTTCCAATTTTGTCTTACTACTGCATTTTTGTTCTTAAATGTTTTGTTTTTTTAAATTGCATTCATGCATTCATTTATTCATTCATTCACTGTATGTGTATGTGCATGCATGTGAGCATGTATGCTGCCATGTGCATGGATATCAAAGAATAACTCTTGGTTCTCTCCTGCTATGTGGGTCCCCAGAATCCAACTCAGGTTACTGGCATTGATGGCAAATGCCTTTACCTACTGAGCTATCTTGCCAACCTTTGAGTGTTTTTAAAAAAATACACCTTTTATTATGTGCATGCACGTGATGTGTATGTATGGACACAGGTGCCCCAGAGTGCTTGGAGGTCAGACGACAACTTGATGAAGTCATTTCTCTTGTTCCACCTTTCTGTGGGTTCCAGAGATTGATCTTGGGTTGCCAGGTTTGTGTGAAAAGGGTCTTTACCCACTGAATTATCTCCATGGTCCTCCAGTACTTCCAAATTCTCTTCCCTTTTCTTTCAAAGTTCGGGACCTAGCCCAGGGCCTTATACATTGAGAGGAAGTTCTTCATCACTGAACCCTACCCTACCTAACCCAGGTTTTATTATTTCTTAGGATGGGGATGTAAACATTTGATTTGTGATATTTATTCTTTTTCTAACACTACATTCTGTTGACAGAGGCCACTCACTTTTTCTCGGATGCCCTGACTTGAAATAATCACACAGAAACTGTATTATTGGCAATACTGTTTAGCCAATAGCTTAAGCATATTTTTTTTAGCTAGTTCTTATATCCTAAACTAACCCATCTCCATTAATCTGTGTATCACCACAAGGGTGTGGCTAACCGGGTAAATTTCCATCCAGTGTCCAGCATCTGGTTTCTGTCTCCAATGGGACTACATGGCTTCTCTCTGACTCTGCCTACTCTCTCTCTATGTGTATCTCTTTCAGCCTGGCTTTACTCTGTTAATCCATTGACCAAAAGCAGCTTCTTTATTAACCAATAGCAATAAGGCATATTCACAGCATCCATCTCCTCCCACATCAACATTTACTACTATAAACTTATCTCTAAGTATAGCTTTTGCCTCATACCACAATATTTTTCTGTGTCATATTTTCATTTTCATTTGGTTCAAGATATTTTTTGGTTTCTCTTGTGACTTTTTCTTTGACATGTAGATGAGCTGTTTAATTTTGAAATGTTTAGAAATTTTCTAAATAGTTTCTGTTATTAATTTCTAGTTTAATTATACTATAGTTAGTAAATATACTTAATGTGATTTCAGTTTATTTAAATTTGTTGTTTGTTTACAGTTCCAGCATTCCAAATGAACTCTCTCTCTCTCTCTCTCTCTCTCTCTCTCTCTCTCTCTCTCTCTGTGTGTGTGTGCGCGTGCACACACATCTTTGATATAGTCTCTTGTAGTCAATGTTTATTTCTACCTCACTCTGTAGCTGAAGATGACCTTGAACTTCTGACCCTCTTGCCTCCACCTCCTGAGTCCTAAGATAATAGTCCTGTACCAACACACTCAGTTTATGTGGTGCTGGGGATAAAAACTAGGCTGCATTCAAGCGAGGCAAACACTCTGCCAACTGAACTACATCCCCAGCCTCGAGATTAAATCTTCAAAAAATAACTTAAAGTAATTAATTCGTTTTACTTTGTTTATGTGAGTGTTTTGTCTGCACGCATGTATGTGTAACACATGTGTACCTGGTGCCCAGAAGAGGTCACTGAATCCCCTGCAACTGAAGGTATGAATGGTGTGAGCTACTGTGTGGGTAAGGGGAACCAAACCCAGGTCCTCTACAAAAGCAACAAGTGCTTTCAACCACTGAGCCAACACTCTGGTCCCAGAGTAGGATTTTTTTTTTTGGTAGGTTTTTCGAGACTGGGTTTCTCAGCAGCTTTGGGGCCTATCCTGGAATGTTCTCTTGTGGACCAGGCTGGCCTTGAACTCACTGAGATGCACCAGCCTCTACCTCCCAAGTGCTGGGATTAAAGGCATGTGCCACCACTGCTGAGTTCAGAATAGTCTTTTAAAATGAATATTTCCTATATGCTTAAACTAAGACTTCAGAAACCTAGTTGGATTTGCCTCACTCACTTGGAAGGTGACTGGGATTTCTATTTGTGTTCTATTAAGGGTGGCCCTCAGTACTGTTCTCCTTGGAGAAATACTGTTTTTCCTAAGATTTCAGGTTATTTGAAAAATTGAACAATTCCAGAGACCTAGTTTTGAAAGACCCCCGGATCCCCTTCCCCAAGAACAAGGCTCAGCACACTCTGGATGCAAGAGGTGGTTTATTGAATACACAGGCGCCTGCGGATGCTACAGCTTTTGGATAGCTGTGCGTGCTAGGCTGAAATCAGGAATTGCTTATATATGATTTGGGGAGGCAAAAAGCAG
>LOEQ01001815.1:127124-142989 GCA_001685075.1 Bramus lutescens
GCGGGTCCCAGCATCTGTGGCTTGGGAACAATGGCGCTAGTTGGTACCAATGTCTACTGCTGTTAGTTGCTAGAGTCCAGAATTGTGTTAGCTGCCGAATGCCAGGTCCCAGGACTTCAAAGCTCAGAGCAATCAGCCTACAACCTGAGTACTTAGAAACACAAGTCTCCCCGGCAGCCTGGGGCCAGAAGAAGGCTCTAATTCTCAGCAGCTACAAGTTTCTGAGTCTGCCAGTCTAGCCTGTAAGCTCTCAGCATTCAAGAACTACAGTCTGCCAACAGTAGAAGAGCTGTCCCTTCTCCTAGATGTGACGGCCAAGTAGAGAAGAAAGACCCAGCCAGCTGATTGGTAGAGCTAGTCGTGCTGCATTGGGCAGACATGTCTTTCCCCAGGTTTGTTCCTGATCCTGCAAACTGCATGGGACGAAATGTAAGAGGACATTGGCAAATGAGATAATGCAGTTTGGCAAAATCTGCATTATGTTAGATCTCCTAGGCACATGAGGCCTTAAAGAAGCCATGGATTTTCTTTTCTTACATAAAGAGAAAGACTGTTTCCCTGCTGAAAGACCAGTATGCATCAAAGAAATTAAAACCAACAACAGAAGAGCTACCACTCACAGGTGAGGCCGACTGGAACAGCTTGGTATCAACATAGCTTCAAAGGTCAAGGCCCCATTTTAGAGCTATGGAGACAGTCCTGGCTGCTTAGCCCTGTGAAGAAACTGATTCTCTGGCATTTCCCCCTCTTCTATGCGGAGTAGATCTGACCTCTTTCCTTGGTATATCCTCAGAACCTTGCCCATACGCTTATATCTTTGTTTCTAATTCTTTCAGTTTTCCTAAAACCCTAGGAGAAATCTGCTTTGGGTTGTACTGTTCCCTGTGTTCTCAGGTACAAACTTCACACAGACTATTCAGTACAACTTTCTCTCCCAAGGGTGTCTGATTGGCTTTCGTGACTTACAGCCCACCTCCTTGGATTTCTTGCTAGCATGTCAATCTCAACATATTGAAAATGGGGGCTGCCACTTCTCTCTGCTCCCCTTAGTCCTGGCCCTGCTCTGCAGTCATCTATGAATCTGTAGGACCTGTGCACTGCGCTTACTGCAAGAACTATTGCGATTGGGACTAAGGGGAGGAGAAAGGAGAAAGGGTGACAAAAGACAGTAACATTAAGAACTTCACCAAGGCCAAAAAGGCAGGGGAGAGAGGAGGGAGTCAACTAACAGGGAGAGAGGGGCTTTCAGGATGGATTTCTACAAAATTGAAGGGGTAGAATTAATTCTAGACCTGCTCAATGGAGAGTTAAAATGTGTTCACCTCCTTTACTTCCTTTCTGGTGTTTGGAAGGAAGGAAGGAAGGAAGGAAGGAAGGAAGGAAGGAACTCTCTCTCCTTCCTTCCTTCTTTCCTTCCTTCTTTCCTTCCTTCCTTCCATTTGTTTTTCGAGACATGATATCTCTGTGTAGCCCTAGCTGTTCTAGAATTCGCTCTGTAGACCAGGCTGGCCCCTAACTCACAAAGATCCACCTGCTCTGCCTTCTGAGTGCTGGGATTAAAGGCATGTGCCACCACCGCCCAGCCTTTCTGGTGTTTTCTTCACCTTCGTCCATCTGGTAGGGTTAGACTGAATGTTTTGGGGGGTGGGGGTGTTGAGAGAAAGGACTCACAGGCACGGCTCCTGCAGACGGCAGCAGGAGCTGGATTCATTTCCACTATGGAGGGTGAATTTGTGTGACGGTCGCTACAAACAGTGAGCATGACCAGGCCTTTGTTTCTAACCTGCCAAGTTCTTTCTTTGGTGCCAGCGGTGGAACCCAGGGCCTTCTACAAGTTAGGCAAGTGTTCCACCGCTGAGCTACACCCTGCCCCAGCCTATGCAGCCTCTTGCTCCTTCAGATCACCATCAGAAGTGAAGACCTGCTTTTCCCACAGGGAGTCATCCCCTGTTTTGTCTTAGGAAGGTAAAGAAACAAGCCCTTGCTTGCTCTTCTGGTCCCAGAGTCTTTTTTTTTTTTACAATCATGTAGCTAATTGTCATGTTTCTTTTGGAGTTCTGTTGCCAGCTGCTTTAAAGTTTGATGGGCTCATCTCTGAATAATGACATGTCACAACTGTAACCTCGAGACATTTTCAGGTAAAGGCAAGACACGGGCACTCCTTGATTTTGTTAGTGGAAAGTGTGTTCTAGCCCACAGGGAAAGAAGTTCATCACCGTGAAGGAACTGGAAAAGCCATGCTGACATCTGGCAGCTCTGAAGGGTGCTTAGGTCTGTGGAGAGGATCTTTTCTCAGAGAAGTCACTTTAAGGACTTGTTTGTAAGAAGGGCTTAGAGAGCGCCTCGGTTTCTGAGCCAGCGTCAGCCCACGAGTCCTAAGACAGCTGTCTTCGCTCGCCTCACAAGGTTCTGCACGTTAGCTTTCTGGGAACGCTGGATTTTTACTTTCTTTTCCAACATAAACATCCTGAGCCAGGACTGAGGTGGAGAGGATGCTTCCAACTGGAACGCATGGCCCAGAGGGCTGGAGGCTCCTCCTCTTCCTCTTTCTACCTCCTTCTTTTTCATTTTTTTCATACAAAAATGTAAGAGTATTTGTAGAAAGTTATTTACCCAGTACAGGCTCTAATTAAAAGTTTTCTGTAAATGTGAATGAGTATCAAAAACACAACTGTCTTTGTTGTCTGAGGGCATAATATTAGAAAAGTAGGCAGCAATACAGATTAGGGCTCAGTACGACTGCTGCAACCCAAAGAATCGTCCTAGAAAAAAAAATCCCTGAAGTTCACAATCAAGAATTATTTTCACAGCTGGGTGATGGTGGTGAATGCCTTTAATCCCAGCACTTGGGAGGCAGAGGCAGGCGGATCTCTGTGAGTCTGAGGCCGGCCTGGTCTACAGAGCAAGTTCCAGGACAGCCAGGGCTACTCAGAGAAACCTTGTCTTGAAAAAACAAAAAAGAAAAAATATTTTTTATATAAGAACAACATAGCTATCAGTTGAGCACTTCCCAGAAGCTATGTTGGACTGCTCCTTTTGGGCAGGACAGACCAGCTGTCTGCCTTTCCCATCAGCATGTTTCTTAGTCACCTCTGAGACGTCACTCCCAGGAATGTTGCAGAATGAGCCAGAGAACAACCCACTGTGCCCCGGTTGGACAGTTAATGCTCACGCAGAGAAGTGTACTGAGCCTCGTGAGATGAGTGGGCCAGGAGCAGGATCAGGCGCATCTTTGTCCTGAGCATGTGTTGATTCAGGAACATGACTCACATAGGCCGAATGTAAGAGCTGTGGTCAGGCTGGCACATGGCCAGTGTTCCCTCCACCATTCCCGAGAACATTGACACATCTTCCCAGTTAGCGAAAACGAGTGGAAGGCAGGCCAGCTCTGAAATCTTTGGCCTGGGAACTAACTTCTCCTGCTCAACTACGTGCCCCTAAATTTTTACGTATCTGCTGTTTCAAGTACGTCATTAACTAATGGCAGAAGAAAGTCCCAGCATCTCTAGGAAACAAGTTGCTATGGTTACAAAGACGATGAACCCAATGAGTCATGGAAGTGAACAGTCACCACAGAGACTGGAGAGAGCAGAGGAACCAGGATCAACTTAAAACTGCCTACCTAACTCTGGAGGTGGATTCCTGACACTATACATCTGCTAAAACCCACAGAACTTAACAATACTGGGGTTTTTCATGGTAGCGGTTCCAACTTCCATTCCCACTAGCGGGGTAGAAGGGTTCCAGTCAATTTACTCTATATTGGCTATACTAATCCTGGTATGGCTGATCTTTCTCAATTTTGCCTCCTTGGTGGATGTGTGGTGATATCTCATTGTGGTTTTAATTAGAGCTGTCTGACCACTAATGAGATTTTATGATTTCGTGTTTATTGGGCATTTAAATGTAATCAACATAACGAGTGGATCTCGGTGTCCATTGTGGATTTGGATGACTAATGATGTCTGAGTATCCCTCAGCAATTGTAGCAAATTGTACCACCACAATGATGGAAGGCGGTGCCAATAAAGGGTGTGCTTGCATATTTGCGGTAGAGGTGAGGACAATATGAAAACATTTCCCCTTTTACTCTTTTTGTAAACCTTAAGGGTTCTAAAAATAAAGTACATTAACTTTAAAAAGAAGTATTTCAATGTGCATATATTATATAACCACCACATAATTTGTAGAAAAACTTCATGCTGTTTCAGAATCGCTGAATTCAGAAACAAAAATTTATCTTAAAACAATTTTAATTATTTAAAATTTGTACTTATTTACATTTTATTTTATTGCCTGCTTGTGTGTCTGTGTACCACGCTTGTGGTGGTGTCGGAGAAGGTCAGAAGAGGGTGTCAGATTCCCTGCAATGGGAGCCGCTGATGGTTGTGAGCTGCCATGTGGAAGCTAGAAACCAAACCTAGGTCCTCTGGAAGAGCAGCCAATGACCTTAGCCGCTCTCGGTAGAGAGGTCTGAAAGAGAGAGAGAGAGAGTCTCTGTCTCTGTCTCTGTCTCTGTGTCTCTCTCTTTCTTTTTGGATATTGAAGCATAGTGCGCATAGAGAAAGATGTACAAATCATCAGTGTCCAGCTCCCTGACTTATTAGGAACTTCTAACACCATAAGCTAATTTTGTTTGCTTTAAAATTAATAAAAGAGTTGAGCAAGGTCTGCTTTTTTGGGGGGAGTCTGGTTCTTCTGTTGTACATTGTGCTAATGAAAGCCATTGTGGGGTTTGTGTAACTTATTTTTATTTCTATGCAGTTTCCTACTGTGTGAATATAGTGAAATTTACGTTGTTGATATGGATAATGCCAGACTTCGATTGTTGTGAAAACACATACAAGCATTCTGTGTCCTTTGTTATACATGTACACAACATCCCCACCGGCTGGGTGCCTAAGGGAGGATTTTCTAAGGGAGCATTTAACTTTAGTAAATAACCCCAGGTTTTATGTGATAATTGTTCTGATTTCCCTTCTCTTACCACCAACAATGTTCTGGTTGCTCTATGTCCACACCATCTCTGGTAAAGGTAGTCTTTCTTACCTCTGCCCTGTGGTGAGCACATGGTTTTACCTCGTTGTGGTTTTAATTAGAATTTCCATGATTACTGATTATTTTAATTTTTTTGGCCATTTAGATGTCCTTTTTACATACTATTTTTATTATTTGGGAATTTCACATCATGAACATGTGGAATATTCCTTTACACTGTGTGAATATATGTCACTGTGATTGGTTTAATAAGGAAGCCGACGGGCCAATAGCTGGACAGGATAAGGTTAGGTGGGAAAGCCAAACTGAGAATGCTGGGAGGAAGAAGGGTGGAGTTGGGAGTAGCCAGCAGATTCACAGAGAAGCAAGATGGGCATGCTGTACTGAGAAAAGGTACCAAGCCACGAGGCAAAGCATAGATAAGAAATATGGGTTAACATAAATGTAAGAGCCAGCTAGTAACAAGCCTGAGCTATAGGCCAAGCATTTCTAATTAGTAAGTCTTTCTAAGTGGATATTTGGGAGTGGGCTAGCAAGACAGAAACTTCCATCTGCATGAACCTTGATTATACCTACTTCCCATTCCTTCCAGGTTAGCTCTTTACCCTCGTGACCCCCTTCCACACCAAAAAAAAAAAATCCAATTTGTGTTGCCCTTGTGCTCACTGGAGCATGGCCAAATCCCCAGTGGCCATCTCCTTAAAGAAAACTGAGTCCTTTCCCAACCCCACCCCACCAGAAGCCATCAAATGAGGAGAGCTACATTTCAGCACCTTTATCACAGTTTTTTAAGAGTTCTCTGTGATGACTTTCTGTCTAGGCTGTCACTTTGTCAGAGAAACCTCCTATGTCCCTCCTTCTCAACTGTGGGTCTGCAGTCATCAATACCACAGCAAAAGTGGCTTCCTTGCTCTTTACAGTCAGGGGAGCACGGATCATAGACTTCCACGTGGTTTCTGGTGGCAGCACGGACTATGGACAGTCACGTGGTCCCTGGCTTCAGCAAGGACCTCAGCATGGTCTCCAGTGGCAGTACAGACCATGAACATCAACATGGCTCTCTCCCACAGCATAGATCATGGACACCATCATAGCCTTTGGTGGCAACATGGACCACAGACATCAACATAGCCTCAGGCAGCTGCATAGTTCATTCATATCAAGCCCTTGGCAGTGGCCTGGTCCATAAAAATCAGCCTGGCTTCAGGTGGTAGCATAGACCATGGACATCTGCATAGCCCTTGGTAGTAACATGAGCTATGGACATCAACAAGGGCCTGAGCTGCACCAGGACCCTGGACCCAAGCACATCCCTTTGCAGCAGCATGGCATTAGGTGACTGCACAGATCACCCACATCACGGCCACTGGCAGTTCTTCCTCTTGAGCATCCTGTCATTGCTCAGAACCAGGGTGATTGTGCGGCTGGGCTAGACATCATTTAATGAACTATCTCCTCAAATCTTTTGAGCATTGAGTTGAGATTGCGTCTTCCTTACTCATTTGCTTTATCAGTTATATATATTGTAAATTGTATCTCCTGGTTTGGGACATCCGTTTTGACTTCATTAAGTACCTTTGATAAACAGAACTTTTAATTTTAATATAGCTGACCCAGGCAATCTTTTCTTTATTAATCAAATTATTTTATGTCTTATTTAAGAAATTTTCCATTTCTTAAATCCAAGAATTTATTTTCTTTCCTAAATCTTCTAAATTATCATTTAAAATAACACCAATCTTCTCACATTTGCTTCTAAATCCTCTAAGAATTCTATGTGTGCGTAGGCACATGCGAGCACACACATGCACACATATATGCATGTGCACACATACACATGCACACATGCACACTGAGGAAAGTTATTTTTTCCCCATATGGCTCTTCAGTCGACTACTACCATTATTGAAAAGGTAGTTTGTGGCTTTGTCATAGCTCAGTGGTAGAGCCCTTGTCTGCTATACAAGGTCTTTTTCAGTCTCTAGTGCTGAACCAGAAACAGAAAGACAAACCTTTATCCCTCCCTTTGTGGCGCGATCATTTTAATTAATGAGGTTTCTATGAGTGCGTGGAGGCCTCCAGATTCCATTTCCCACTGGTGGCCGTGCATTGTCCTTGCTCCAACTCTGCATGGCCCCCTTGTCAAGTTACCCAGTGGAGTAAGTCACCTCCCTTTTTGTTCTTTTCTGAGACATCTTGGCTGCTGTTTTGTATTTCCTGTTAGACTTCAGAGCCAGCTTCTTAATTACAATGATCCACAAATGCATAAACATGCTAGGACCTGCTAAGAGTTTTTTAAAACTGAAATTGCATAAAATCCACAGGTTAACTTGAAGGAAATTGACATCTTTAGTATATAGCATGCTCTATAGGTCATGAACTCTGTCTATGCCTCCATTTACTAAGGCCTAAGGTTTGGAATAATATTTCAGTTCTTATGTATTTTATAGTATTATAGTGTTTATGTATTTATAGTTTATAGTGTAAATATGTGGTGTTTGGAATAATATTTCAGTTTTATGTATTTTATGTTTTATAAATGTGTGGTTTATATGTCTTAATGTTTATAGTTTGTATGTTTGTCTGCTTCACAACTGCTCATGTGTTCTACAGTTTTCCTTGTCTGATGCCCTGGCAGGACTCTGGCTGGTTGTCCTCAAGCATTTGCCTCCAATACCTGAGAAGTGGGGACCACAGACACATCCACAAAACTGGATTGTTTAATGTGTTTGACACTATTTGAAATAATATCCACTGAAATTTCATTTTCTGTTAGAGACTTAAGAGGGTTTTTTTTCTATATTGACTTTGTATGTAGCAAACTTGCTGTACAGATGTTGAGTAATTTGTTTAAAGGCTTTTTTTGATGTTTTATAATCTCACTCGTATCTTCTGCAAATGTTTTATTCCTTTCTAATCTTTATACATTATATTTCCTTTTCTTCCTTTATTGCATTCTTTTGGGTCTTCAGTAAAATCCTGAATAGAAGTGGTTGCAGTGAGCGTTCTTTTTATTCTCGATTTTAATGTGTGGTTTTTTTTTATGGCCTTGAGGATTATTCTCAACTTTAAAAGAAAAACTTCATTATTTCACCACCATATTTATCATGAGTTTTAAGCTTAAATCTGTTATCAGATAAAGAATCTTCTTTAATCATCAATTTCCTTTCTATCTTTCTTTTGCAGTGCTGGGGACGAAACCCAGGGCCTCTTATATTTGGAGTGAATACCCTGCCACTGACTACACCCCACTCCGGTGGGATTGTGTTTTGTTTGAGACAGCATCTCAAATTTAACTGGCTTCCGACTCATCATCTTCCTGTCTCAGTTTCTAGTGTGCTAGAATGAAAGGCCTATGTCTAGTTCTCGTTCTCTCTCTCTCTCTCTCTCTCTCTCTCTTGTGTGTGTGTGAGTGTATGTGTGTACGTGGTGTACACACCTGTCATGGTACAGGTGTGGAGGTCAGAGGCCAACTTGTAGAATCATTTCTCCCCTTTGACCTTTGAGTTCCAGGTGTCACTCAGGTCATCCGCTTTGCATCCTCAGGCAGCAAGCGCCTCTCCCCAGTGCTAGCCCCAGGCCCTGCTCTCCTGTGGCTGCTGGGCATATGAACTCACGTTTGCAGGCCGAGCACTTCGTGGAGTCATTTCCCCTGCTCTAGTGCTTTTCCTGACCATTTATTTGGACGGTCACGTAGGTTCCAAATGTTTTATTCTGTTAATGTTATGTTTGTTATATAAGCTCTAACCAGTTCTGTATCCTCATAGGAAACTGTCTTTGATCATTCATTTTTACACCTTTTGAGACTTGGTTAGTTTACCTAAGATGAGAATCAGTTCTTTAAGTCCCAAGTTGATTGTGCACAAGAAGAGATTCTGTGGATTTGAGATTTTATTCATGATATGCTTACAATACCAGGGGTCAGTAGCCACAATGAGAAATACCATCTTTCCAGGAAAGTTTTCTAAGAGAATTTATGTTGCACGGATAACAAAAACCCAGAGAGAGATATAGGGGTTCAACCTGAAGACCAGCAAAGCAGTCAAGCCGCTAGAGAAGTCTTACCTATACCAAGGCTGGGCAACCACAGACTAAGCAGATTAATGTTGCATCTTATTATAAAACAATCCCAGACTAGCCTAGAATGGAGTGTAACAAAGGCCTCTTTCTTTAGGGGTAGACTCAGATCAGCAGTCCTCTGCGTGAGCAGGGATCTGGAACAGAATCCAGCATCCAAGTGGAGTGCCCAACATTCTCTTGGGACCACAGCAGACTAAACTTCTCTATTCCCTCACTATGTATTCCCTCTAGTGCTGGGATTAAAGGTGTGAGCCACCACCACCTGGATTTGTTTCTGCCTTGGTCTTGTGTAGCCCAGGGTGGCCTTGCACACACAGAGATCCATCTGCCTCTGTCTCCCAAATCCTGGGATTAAAGGTGTGTGCCACCACCGCCTGACCTCTAGTGGCTTAGCTTTCTCCTTCTGATCTTTAGGCAAGCTTTATTTATTAAAACACAATAAAATATCACTAAAAATTTAGGATTAGCATTCTGAATTTTCCTTGTTTTTAAAAGTAAACCTTGGGGCTGGAGAAATGGCTCAGTAGTTAATCCTGCAGAGGAGCCAGGTTTGATCCCTAGCACTCACACTGGGCAGCTCACAACTGCATGTAATCCCAGTTTCATGGGGTTAGAACTCTCTTCTGGCCTCCATGGGCACTGCACATACATGGTGCATATACAGAGAAGCAGGCACAGGCACATGCATGTAAACAAACATAACTAAACCTGAAAAATAAAGTTAGCTATAAAACATTTTTTATAAATCTAACTGTAATCAGAGGGTGGAATTTGCCATTCCATTTGTTGTTAGCATATCAGATTCACTTTACAGAAATAAAACCATCAATTAAGATAAACAATAAGCAAAAATGCAAAATAAATATATAGTTAGGATAGCTCCTTAAATGTAAGGCACTATTCACAAAACTGAAGCTTGGCTTAAACTGATGTGTTTATCACAGTGTTCAGCAGGATGACACCATCCAGAAAATCTGGATATGGGTCCCCAAATCATGCTGTATTCTTCAAGTCTTTCTATGTGTCTGAACAATGAAAGCCCCTAATCCTTTCCTTTCATGCCTCTGAACAAGCAAGAGAAACACAGAAGGATAGAGAGCAAAAAAAGCAGCACCAAGCGCTGTCATGTGATGAAGGTTGCCCAAGGCTGATAGACAAATGGGTGCTTGTCAAACCCTGGGAAAGTTCTAGACTCAGCTGCTAATCAAGAGAAATAGCCACGCTATTCCGAGCTTCAGAGAATTTCCCAGGCAAGAGTTAATGATTGTGCTTCCCAGGCTAGAGCAGCACCTTGCTCAGTTCTGAGCCGTTCATTGCTAGTTTTCAGTCCTCAGTGGCTGATGGAGACACAGCTAGAACAGGGCGTCCTTTCTCTGAAGCTCTGCTTCTCTTCCTGTCTGTTCTTTGGGACATTCTCAGGTTTAGTGAGGCCAGATAGCGACTTAAGCCTTATTTGTAAGTAGGCCCCTAACACTACAACTATGCAGCAGCCGATACTTTTTTTCAAGCTGTGTTTATGAAGAAGTGTACCTTTGAGGTAGAGCTCTGGAGAGGAACAAGCTGGGCCCCCTACGGACATTTTATCAGTCTTCTTTGGGGTGTCTTCAGAACAAGAATTCCAGATCGGCAAACAATGGGTGATGGCAATAGCAGACCACACAGTTCTATAGTCCCTCAAGGGTTGGGGTGTTGTAGTACATGAAATAAAAGTCATTCTGTTACATTGTGGCAGATGTAGGGCGTCCCCGTTCTAGTCTTCTTGGGTACGAATTCAGTGGAGAGATGTAGACAGTTAAGTGGAAGTTTACTTAGCAAAGCAGCAGTCTAGTTAGCAGAGCTAAGAGGAGCACTCTACGCACCTGGAGGGGTCTGTCCCCAGCTGTGGAGCAGCACAGAGGGTTCTGTGCTGTGGACTTGAAAGAAGTTCTAATGAATATTTATGACAGGGATCGTATGAGCATTACATAAGGTGACTCTCTGTCCCAAACCATGGTGGACTGGATCTTCCTTTTAGGGACTTTCTACCATGATCTACACAAAAGGGAAGGGGTATAAAAAAACCACTATGTAAACAATATTGTAACAACATCATGAATTCCATAATGAGGACTCAGACCGTTTGTGTATTATCCAGGATTCCCTAGAATATCAGAACTTAATAGACGAATCTCTCTATACATTGGCGATTTATTGGAATGGTTTGCAGGCTGTGGTCCAGCTAATCCAACAAGGGCTGACTATGAATACAAAGTCCTAGAATCCAGCAGTTGCTCAGTCCATGGGGCTGGATGTCTCAGCCTGTCTTTAGTGTACTCTGGAATCCTGAAGAAGTAGGCTGTACTCAAGTGTTCTCGACCTTCCCACTGCTGCGACCCTTTAATAGAGCTCCTTGTGCTGTGAGCACCCTCAACCGCAAAATTATTTTTGTTCCTCCTTCATAACTGTAATTTTGCTACTGTTATGAATCATAATATATATAGACATACACACATGTATATGTGTGTGTGTTTTCCAATGGTCATAGGCACTCCTTGTGAAAGAGTCATTTGACCCCCAAAGTGGTTGCAACCCATATGTTGAGAGCCACTGCTCTAATGCCAGTGAAGGAATGGACTTGTTAGGGGGGTGAGAGCAAGCAGGCAAAGAGTAAGAGTTTCATTCTTCCATGTCTTTACATAGGCTTCCAGAAGAAGGCATGAGCAAGGTTAGATTTAAAGTTTGTCTTCCTTAAGATCCAGACTAAAAGTATGTTTTGTCCCAGCTCAAAAGATCTGGATTAGCTGGGCGGTGGTGGCTCACACTTTTAATCCCAGCGCTTGTGTGTGGGGGGCAGAGGCAGGCAGATCTCTGTGAGTTTGAGGTCAGTCTGGTCTACAAAGTAAGATCTAGGACAGCCAGGACTACACAGAGAGACCCTGTCTCAACAACAAAAGATCTGGATTGGAGGTGTGTTTTCCTACCTCAAAGATCTAGATTAAATGTGGTCAAGTTGACAACCATGAATAACTATTATACTTTGGTAGTGGATGTGTGAGCAAATGCTCTTGTGCCCTTCTTTCTGATATAATGAGGGAAAATATAACTGTTATATCAAGGATATTTTAACCTCCAAAGGGTGTTTGTCAGGAGACAAAGCTTCCAAGATGCAGCTGCTATTCTCCTTGGTCACCCCTTACCTCATCTCTGGGGTTGTCTGTGGCAGTCCCTCCTTGGAAGAGTTGTTTTAAAGCCATCCTTACCCATAATTTAGTAAGTTGTGTTAGAAGAATTAACAGAATCTGTGAAAGAAAAACAGTGCCTGCATGTGGTCCTCAGGGAGGCCTCCTGGGTGCCAGTCCAGGCTGCCAAGACCAGGCCTGGTTTGTTCCTTTTCTCCTGCAGTCCCATCCTTCATCTCACCTGGTCAGCTTGGCTTCCTCATGGCCAGATGCAAGACCTCGTCATTCTCAGCCCTGGCATTCCTGATTCTGTCATTTTAATCCCAATGGTCCCTTTAACCCTGACATCTGTTTTCACCATTGTAGCCACTGGCTGGCTAAAAAAGACTTTCTATTGTCTTAAACCCATGCCTGAGCAGTCTTCTGTGGTGGATACCCACAACACTTCTGGAGCTACCACTGAGATTTCCCAGGACCATACGCTTACAGTAAGTAAATGAGCTCCTCCTAACCTTTAAAACTAAACCAATAAAAGGCCACCAAGGGACTGCTGCCAAGAGTTACACACTAAGTTGGTTAAGAAAGCCCAAATTCACACATCTGAGGCTGCCTATTTTGGTTACCAGCTGAAAAGAGGCAAAAGGAGCCTGTCTCAGAGTACGATTGCTGCCATCCTTCAGAACCCAACCCCAAAGACTAAGAGACAAGGTGAATTTGTTAGGGTTTCTATTGCTGTGAAGAGACACCATGACCATGGCAACTCTTATGAAGGAAAACATTTAATTGGGATGGCCCACTTAATAGTTCAGAGGTTCAGTCCATTATTATCATGGTGGGACATGGCAGTGTAGAGGCAGACATGGTGCTGGAGAAGTAGCTGAGAGTCCTGTATCTTGCAGGTAACAGACAGGAAGTAGTCTAAGTCACTTGGTGTGGCTTGAGCATATATGAGACCTCAAAGCCTACTTTCATAGTGACATACTTCCTTGAACAAGGCCATACCTACTCCAACAAAGCCACACCTCCTAATAGTGCAACTCCCTATGAGATTATAGGGACCAATTACACTCAAACTACCACACAAGTTCAAGATCTCCTAGCTGTGGATAGGTATTGCTGCCTCTGAATGCCAGAGTTTGTGGAAATAGCAAAGCCTCTATACACCAATACAAAGCAGGCCACTGAGCCTCTTAATCTGGACTGAGACTAAACAAAAGGTGTTTGAGGCTTTCCCACAGCTCTGACTTCAGCTCCAGGCCTAGCACTTCCAGATATCTCAAAGCCTTTTCACCTATTTGTCTATAAAACAAAAGACAAAGGGGATTTGAACCCAAACTTTGGGGCCATAGAAAGGCCCTGCAATATACCTGTCTAAATGTTTGGACCCTGTAGCCTTAGGATGCCCCATCTATCCAAGAGCTGTGGCAGCTACTGCTAGTCTAATAAAAAACAAAAAACAAGTTAACCCTGGGACACAATGCCATTGAGGTCCTCCTCTGAGAAACACCAGAATGCTGGCTGGGTAATACCTGTGGGACTCAGTACCAGGCCCTACTCCTGGACCACTCTAGAGTCCAGTGTGAGACTGCCATCAGTCCTGTTGATGATGATGTCTTTCCTGTCGACAACCTGCAGCTGCTCATCCATGATGGTCACGAGATGAAAGATGAATCTGGTACATGGCAGCCGTCTTCTCCGGTGGACACCCCACGACATGGTGATTTGAACATGAAATCTTCCCACAGGTTCATGTGTTGGATACGTGCTTTCCAGTGAGGCTCTGGAAACTCCAGGGGGCAGGGCCTAATTGGAGGATGACCACTGGGGCACACCTTTGAAGGAGATACTTGGACTCTAGTCCTTCACTTGCTCTCTGCTTCCTGACTGCCATGAGGCAAAGAACCCCTTCTGTCACACGCCCAGCCAATCACAATATCCTGCCCAAGCACATGACCAAAGCAACTGTGGACTGAGCCCTTTGAAACTGTGGTCTAACCAAAAACAAAACAGAACCAAACAGCAACAACAACAAAGTCAAAATCTTTTCTCCCTTAAGACTCTTGGTTTTCAGGTGTTAGGAGTGTGGTACAGAATGAGAAGGACTCTGCCTGACGAGAACTGGTCTGCAGCCCTGGGTTTGGGAGGGTGATCTACAGAGAGTGTCAAAGGAAGGGTCATCACATCTATCTGAAATCTTAGTGTTCTGTGGCCTGAGGCAGGAAGATCAGGAGGTTCCATACCAGGGATGGAGAGATGGCTCAGTGGTTAAGAGCTCTTATTCCTCTTATGCAGTACCTGAGTTTGACTCCCAGCACCCATATTGGGTGGCTCATAACTGTCTGTAACTCCAGCTCCAGAGGATCTGGTGCCTTCTTCTGGCCTCCATGGGTTTTTGGAAACATCCAGTCATACATAAATGCATATATAAAAAATATACATTTTATTTTTTTTTACAGAGTAGTTTATGAGCAGCCTGGGCTACAGAATGAAACCTTGCCTCAATGAAGAACTAAAGAAGGGAGGTCATTAAAGAAAATAATTTCTATGCTGACTTTCTCCAAGGCAGGCCCTGATTGAATCTACATGACACGTACTGGTGTCCAATTTGTAATCTCTATAATATATGTTTACTCCCCCACAACAGCTAGCATATCTTCTATGGTATTATCGTATTCCTTATTTCTAGGACATTTTACTCTTAGCCATTTTTGTGGAGGAAACTGGTGATTTTTGCAGTACCAAAAGTGAATACAAACTGGAACTATGGAAGAACAGATCTAGACTCTGTCCAAAAGCCATGAAAGAGAAAACTGAGGGCAGAGTCGCATCATGCTTGCCAATGTGAACAGCCATAGTTGCAAGGTCAGAACTCAGAAAAAGAGCTCAGATCCTCTGATTAACTCATCCCTATTCCATGCTGAAGCCACGTTGTCATTGGAATAAAGTAATAAGGGAGGGGGGACTTGCAAACATTAGCAAGTATCATTTACATTCACCAGAGCTTGTATTCAAACAAAGTCTCCAAAGATTTCCCCATGTGTCACAATTTAAACTGACAGCCCATGATTATCTCTATTTAGAAATGATTTAAGCAACCACACCTTCCCCATCTGACCACAACACATTTCATCCCCAATTCACTGCACCTAGCAACGAGAATCAACAAAGATGGGGTCTAGGGTACAAATGGAAACTCAAAGAAGTCAGGTCTGTGGCTTTACAGGCTTGGTCATTCAAAGTTTTCCCTACTATAAAGCATAGTTTATCAAGGGTACAAGGTGTAATCAGGCTGAACATGATTATTAAAACCTTTCCAGGACTCCCAAGAAAGTATTGTATATATCTGTAGTGTCTCCTTATGTCTTTATTAATGGCAGACTATTGATGTCCCATAATCCTTTATATTAATTATATCATAAAGTCTTAAGACACAACTTTCCCAGAATCTGGTTCAATCAATGCACTCAGGATTTACAGGGTTTGGTCTGTTATTTATACCTTGAAATCCAGCTTGAATCTGCAGAATAATTAATTCTATGGAGTAAGCAAGTGGTGTAGTCAGTAATCTGTTATGAAAAATAAATGTTCCCAAACACGAGCTGTTTGCTTTAGGGAACGAAACAGCTCCT
>LOEQ01001815.1:151520-174742 GCA_001685075.1 Bramus lutescens
TGGACATGGGGCTGGGGAAGGCTTCTACCCTGGAAAAACAAAACGAGGGTGGGTGCTGCTTTCTTAGGCCTCAATTCCTGGTTCTAGGCTCAAAGCTTTTAAGATTTAAGATGCTTACATTATTCTGGCTTACCGCTTTTGTTTATGAAATTATAACAAAATATTTAAAAAATCGCGGTTAGTTTCCCTCCTCCCTGAAGTGCCAATTTTTGGAGGTACATTGCAGGAGAGCAATGAGAGTCAGTGACACACTAGCAGGTTAATTTGTTGTGCAAAAACAAAACCTTGTTACTCCACATGTAGAGAGGTAAATGAAAAACTACGAAAAGAATTAGAATAAATTACAGCTACATATAATTTGGAAGAAACAGCTGGCTTTTTGGTGTTTTTGTACGCTAAGGAAAATTTTGTGGATAAAAATTAAGGCCAGTGTTGAGATAGTAATTTAATCACCATCAATGCCTTTTCCTTTTTAGAAGGAAATCAAGAGTTTGCTTCTAAGATGGAGAGCCCATCAGATTCAGCATCTGCCAAGATGGAGAGCACATCAGATTCCTCATCCACCAAGATGGAGAGCCCATCAGATTCCTCATCCACCAAGATGGAGAGCCCATCAGTTTCCTCATCCACCAACTACCTCTCGGGTAGTCTAAGGAGTAGGTGGTTCTACCTGAGCCCATCAGATTCCACATCCACCAAGATGGAGAGCCCATCAGATTCCGCATCCACCAAGATGGAGAGCCCATCAGATTCCACATCCACCAAGATGGAGATCTCATCAGATTCTGCATCCACCAAGATGGAGAGCTCATCAGATTCAGCATCCACCAAGATGGAGAGCTTATCAGATTCCTCATCCACCAAGATGGAGAGCCTATCAGATTCCACATCCACTAAGATGGAGAGCCCATCAGATTCAGCATCCACCAAGATGGAGAGCCCATCAGATTCCACATCCACCAAGATGGAGAGCCTATCAGATTCCACATCCACCAAGATGGAGATCTCATCAGATTCCGCATCCACCAAGATGGAGAGCGCGTCAGATTCAGCATCGACTTTACCTGACACTCTTGAGAAGAGGGAGAATCCACCATCATCCCAAACAAATAGTTCAGGAAAACAAGTATGAAAGTCTTGCTATCCACCCCCATTCTGTGTTTCAAAGTATTCTGGTAGTGGCAGTTTTAAGGCTACTGGAATGTGAATTAATGTATAGCCTTTGTCTAGGATCCTGTCTTTACCAGATTTTCTTGAGTAAGTTATATTCATTTTGTTGAATTTCTTAGCAGGTTCCTAAGATTCTTCAAATTTGATCTGTATGGTATTCCTTAGGGGAACTCTTTGATGGCAGGTCTTTTCCTAAGTCTAGAAGCATTTCTAGTGCTGTAAGGCAAATACCAGGTGGCTGAATAAATACTCCTGATGACTGGGAGAAATGTCTCAGGCATACTTTAGGAAGTTAACCTTGAAGTAAGACTAAAGCAGTCTCTGGAAAGTAGACATTGGTGATCTTGCTTGAGATTTGTGGAGACAGAAAACCACCCAGTGTACCTACTGTAGAAGTGTAAAGTCTTTATTTCTGATTAGTTGATTGATTTCAAGAGTGTTTCCCTAGCTGGGCAGTGGTGGCACAAACCTTTAAGCCCAGCACTTAGAAGGCAGAGGCAGGTAGATCTCTGAGTTCTGAGGCCAGCCTGCTCTACAAGAGCTAGTTCCAGGATAGCCAACACTATACAAAGAAGCCCTGTCTAGAAAAACAATGTTTTCTTACCATTTTTAATGTTCTGTGTCTTTTTCAGCCTGTGAGTGGAACACTTAAAGAAAGGTTAAAGAAAGCAAGGGCTTCGTCTCATTCCTTTTGTAGCGTGGTGAAGCGACTTAAAGTGGAGAATGAAGAAAATGATGAGACCGTACCAGAGCCAGGAGCATCTTCCAAAGAGAAAAGCTGCTCGGAGTTCCAAGAAAGTGTGAAACACATAGACAGTGAATCTGAAAAAGATAGCTCGGAGGGTAAAAATACATGCAAATCTGAGTCACCTGATACTGGGTCATCCAGTGCCCTCCAAAATGATTCTGTGAGTGAGAATACTAAAGAAAGATTAAGGGAAGAAAAAGCAAAATTGACAAAGCAGGTTCAAGAGAAGGAAGACCTTCTTCGGAGATTAAAACTTGTCAAAATGTATAGAATAAAGGTGAGAAGAATTTTAAAACCATTGAATAATTTTTACATAAATTGCAGTAATTTCAGAATTTGGAAATCATTTGTCTGATAAGCAAGAAACCAAATAACCAGAAAAGAAACCTAGCTTACAACAGCTTTAACTGAAGTAGAAGTAATTGATTTAGAGTGAGGTAGATGAGCCCGGTCAACACAAGCTTTTGTTCAATACACATTTGAAGCTTTTTGGCTTTAATTTCTAGCCAGTAGCAAAGTTAGAAGTATACATTGTTAGGAAATTCACTGGGAACAAAAAGGGATGACAGAACAATAGCCCACAGATTACAGTATAAAGTGCTTTCGGGAGTTATCCTGTATCTCTGAGTAAAACGTAAGGAGTTTTATTTGAGAAAACACAAGAGTTTAGGTTTCAGCTCCTGTAGGTTGATGTCAGTAGAACATGGATGTTTGGAAGGGTGTGATATCTTTATCTGGATAGTTTTTGCCCATATAACACTTCATTTTTCCCCAGAAACATGGAATAAATGACTGGACAGTGTTTATTTGTGCTTTTGAATTTTTGACTTTTCTAAATGTGACTTATTTTTTTAAGGTTTAAAATTTTTGAGGGGCTGGAGAGATGGCTCAGTGGTTAAGAGCATTGCCTGCTCTTCCAAAGGTCCTGAGTTCAATTCCCGGCAACCACATGATGGCTCACAACCATCTGTAAAGAGGTTTGCTGTCCTCTTCTGGCCTGCAGACATGCACACAGACAGAATATTGTATATGTAATAAATAAATATTTTTTTAAAAATATTTTTGAGAACAGTTTGAAGTTTACAGAAAAATTAGGAAGCTACAACATGGCATTATATCTTAAAAGTATAGTAGTAATACAGAAGACTCTGTATTTAATATGCAAATTTAATACTTTTTTCCCCTCAAGGTTAAGATTTGCCCAGAGGTTGCAGTGCACTTTATGCCTAGGGTATTAGCATTTACAGCTAGACAGGAACTAATTTAACTGCTTTGATGGTGTAAGTTAAAATGCACAACTATCTGGTTATTGATTGACTTGTTTTTTCTGTTTCAGAATAACCTGACTGAGTTAGAAATGTTAATAAAGAAGTGGAGGAGGTGCAGCCAGCGGCTGCTGTATGAGCTACAGTCAGTTATGTCTGAGGACGATGAGAAACTCAGCATCACCGAGCTGATCGATTACTATGGGGTAGATGAGAACGTTGTGCACTATAATAGAAATGAAGAGGAATTTACAGGGGTTTGAAAAGTGTGTGTGTGTTTGTTTTCTTCAGGCTTTTTTTCTTTCTCTTTTGGGGTGATGGGATCATGCCCAGGGCCTCAAAAGTGCTCTGTTTCTGACTATATTCTTGCTCCCCTATGGAATATCTGTGAGAGTTAATGTGAAAAGTTGAGTGTTTTAAAGGGAGGAAAGATGTAAGCTATTGTGGCTTAGAGAAAGGTATCTTGAACAGTTTAGGATATTCTGATACATAAGCAAATTATAAAATGAAGCTTAGTATTTTGGATATGTTTGGTAAAGAAAATATTTAAGTATTAAAAAATTAAATGATGTTTAAAAGGGAGTTTGGATAATTCTGGAAACCAGGTTTAATACATTGATTTTTGTGGCAAAAGGTTTTATATTCAGTGTTAAAAAGTAGTTTATTGCATGCCTAAACCTCACCTGGCCTAAATGTAACCTGTCCCTCCTCAGTTTATGAACCTTGTCTTCAGTTGCTTAATATATCTTTTTGTCCACTAATCTAGCAAGTAATTAAACATATATATCCACAGTTCTCCAGATTGCTTTCTTATTTTCCTCATTTACTCAAATGGCCGTCTGTTTCATACCCTTATTTCCCATGTGGAGGTGTTCTTGGTGTGAGCGATTCTCCACAGTTGCCTTCTTAACTTCATCTGTGGTGTGAATTGGAAGGGTCCTTGGCCAGAAGCCTGCCTAAGTTGAATCACTAGGGTACCTGTCAGCTGTGTGTGGAGGGTGCCTGAAGTTGGCCTCGTTGCTGAGAATTTAGAATGAACCTCGTGGGAAAAGCGTGTTGCCGGAGCTGTGGTATAGCCTTGGGAGGAGCCAGGCTGCCGCCTTTAAGTACTGGTAGATGGAGGGAGAACTTTGTGGGTCAGTGTCTTCCCTATTCTATTTGCCAATTATTCCTGAAACCTTCACGATTTCTGCTTTGGGGTCTAGAAAAAGTATTAGTTTGTAAGTGACTGCTATTCTCGAGCCCTCTAAGAACTTACTTTCAGCCACTCCCCCCATACCCATTTGATCTAAATCTCTTGGTGTTTGATGCAACAGGGGACTCAAACCTGTCATACCCCCAACTACCACATACCATGTAAATTCCCTCTTGTGAGTCTAATCTTCCATAGGCCGTGCTATGCTTGACCTAACTAACAGTATCACTTGTTGGTAATGAATTGTAAAACTACTATGCACATAATTGCTGTTCAGCAGAAGCTGAGAGGTGTTGGCCCCGTGAACACTATCGACAGATGAGGTAAAGCACTGCACCCTTCCGAAGCACCTACCATTTACTAAACACAGTTTAGCAAGAGTCCTCCAAGCCCAGCTCAGGCCTCAAAGCTGAGGCAGCTGAGGAAGGACCACACCTAGATTGGTGATAAAACAAATGGCATGGGCTGTTGGGTCTGTAGCGACCAGAATTAGCCAGTGGAATTGAGGACATTGTTAGCTAACGGAGAATCTAGGCAACCGATTTAACACTTAAATTAGTGTCATGGCATTTATACTACTAGAAAAGAAAAAAGCCAGGTGTAGTGTATTGATGGTTGACTCTGCAATCCCATGCTAACTATACAGTGCCAGTGCCTCTTACCTTATACCCCCTCTGAGTTCCATCTGCGTGCTTCTCAGAAAATCCTGTCTCAGAAATGTTACCAGGGGTGGATCCTCTGCTAAGTCACTTAAACGGACTCCTTGTCTTAGTTGTGAGGAAAGTTAGCAAGATGCTGTTGGCCCTGTTCTTCACCTTACCCCACGAAGCCCTGGGCACTAATGGAGTAATCAGTTAAACCACCTTGATGGTTTTTTCTACTTCACATCTGTGATAGAAGGTAGTTTTTAATTTTTGTCTTTTTATTGAAGATAGTTTATTTCCCCTCATATTTGATTGCAGATTCTCTTCTCTCTACTCCCAGTTCTCCCCACCCCTCTCCCTTTCAGATCCACTCCCTCTCTATCGTTAGAAAACTAAAACAGCCTTCTAGGGAAATTAATAAAGTTTAAGATAAAACTAATACACTCTGGAATAGGGCAAAACAAACTAAGTGAACATTTTTATTTGAGATAGACTCTCATGTAGCCCAGGCTGGCATCCAATCTCATGATCCTTGGGGAGTACCCTCCTAAATGAAAGATTTTTTTGGTTGCTCTTTTGCTTTATCTGTTCCAGTATATATACAGTGTTGTACATTAAGCTTAAATTTAGAATTTTTTTTTTTTTTGAGACAAGGTTTGTAGCTTTGGTGCCTGTCCTGGAACTAGCTAGCCTTGAACTCCCAGAGATCTGCCTGCCTCTGCCTCCTGAGTGCTGGGATTAAAGGCGTGCGCCACCACTGCCCAGTTTAAATTTAGGTTTTTAAATTGCAGAAAAGTGGGGCATAGACCTCACTTGGAGACTATGATAAATGATCCTGATGCGGCCACTTTGGAATGCAGCAGACCGCAGGCTGTGGAAGGGTGAGTGGATTTTTATTTGCCAGAGTCTTAACTACAGAATTAGTATCATCTATGTGAGTAGAATGAACTATTTCAAGGAAATGAGCACTTGTTTATTGAACCCTGTTAGGGTGAAAAATGAGTTCTGCTACAATAGGTAAGGAAAATTAAAAATTTCCAAAAAAGTAGCAAATTTTTTACAAGCTTATGTCTTGGGAAAAATGATTTGCTTTGTTTTAATTGGTAAAGCCTCCAAAATTCTGGTAATTTTAATTGAACAAAATAAATCTTGAGTGTTTTCTGGCTGAAAAAACACTGTTCTTGAATGAATACAAATCTACAAATGGTATTTTACTCATTTATTTATGTAGGACAAATAGTTGCATACTGATTAACCTAAACTTAATTTATTAAAAATGTGCAGCTAAGAGGTAACCTACTTAAATTCCCTGATACGAGAGAGAAAGTTGTTTTTATCCAAGCGACGCTATTTTGGAGTAAGTAGTTTGCCTACTGCTCTGGCTGGTGTTCTACATGGGAACAAGGGCAGGGAATGTTTTCATCCTTAGCCTTTCAACTTCAGCCTGCAGTATTGAAATCTGCTCAGCTTGCTGCTTGGAGATGTTCGTCAGCTTCTGTTTTTTCAGCAGGTTTTCATACCGTTCTTTGGCAATCTTTTCACAAGTCAGCTTAGATCCTAATCCAGAAATGGAGAAAGGAATTAGTTGAGTTACTGCCAGCACTTTCAGTACAGAAGCAACACCTAAGATCATATGCAAAAGAGATGCTGGTGGCTTTTTGCTTGTTTTCAGATAACAAGGCTGCTGGTTAGAACACCAGTACCAATTACCTTTAACCGAAGAAGAAAACGCTCACCCATTTCATTGCAAATGTCTTGTCTCTCAGAGACAGCCACTAGTTCTTCCCGCAGATTGCAGCTCAGCATGTAATTTGCTATGTCTTTCTGATCACTGTATCTTCCCAATTTTTTAAGTATTTTTTTGCAATTTTCTACGTTCTTCCTGTGAGTCTGAAAATTTTGTTCCCATGAGACCCCAAAAACAAATTTGAAAAAAGTTACAAACATTTGGACTTTTAAAATATTTTATCATCACTGAGATAACATACTATATCCCTAGTGCCTGTTGTATGGTATGTCTTTTTTTTTGTTAAAAGACAGAATGTTAATACTATACTATAGAAACAGGTTTATACTGTCACATTTTAAAACCTTTGCTTCCATTTTACATGTTATGCAGTAAAACCGATTTTGTTATTCACATATACAAAGAGGAAAAGTTCAAAATGCCAGGAAAACTCAGTTTTTGTGTGGCTCAGATCTAACTAATATAAAAGCAAACTCACATTCATCTACATGTATTCCCAGATATTATTCCTGATAACCAGAGAAATGCTGTAATCAGCAAAGTCAGCCTTCCGGGACCTCAAGTTGTCATGAACATCGGTAAGTTATCAACTTTCTCTTAAGTTGAGTTCATGGCCGAATTATTGCCCACACAATTCACAGATGTTTCCATTCTAATGATTGATATGCTTAAGACTGACCTTATCTATAACATTAATTGTTTGCTCCATTATTCCAATCTGAACAGCAATCAGATTCTTGTAGTTTGGTTCGTTTAGGTACTTTAAGAAGGGAGAAAAAAAGATGTACATGTAAAGATAATTTATTTCTTTTAGTAGGTAACTATGAATGGTTTTGAAAATTATAGTTTCATAATGAATATCAGATGTTAAGACAGATTTGGCCTTTGTGCAATGATATTTACTTGTATTTAGCTATCAGCACACTCACCTATATGCCATTTTTACTTACATTTATTCATTCAGTGTCTCGCTTGGGTCACATTAATCATGTTCTAGTTAAAGATACCAAAGTAGATACAAAGACAAACATGACCTAGCTAGCCTTCAAGGAAAAGAAAACACATACAAATAATTGGTTACCAGGTGGTATGTCAAGTGTTAGCAAGTTCAAAGGCAGTTTGTGATGGAGTGGAATTTCTCTAGGCTTAGGCAATCAAGAAAGGCTGTTGAAGAAAGTGGTGTGAGTTAAAACCTGGCAAACTGGGGAGACAGGGCAGGAGGAGGGAAGGGGCAAGGAACAGGAAGGGAAGAAATAGGAGGAGGGGGAAGAAGATGTTTCGGGTTGAAGAGCCAGTGTGAAAAGGTGAACCATCTGGGCGCTTGGGAGATTGCTCAGTTGATAAATGCTTGCCGCACAAGCATGAAGATCTGAGTTCGGATTCTCAGCGCTCATGTAAAGCTCTAACCCAGCACTAGGCCCTGGAGCTGGCTGCTCAGCCAGTCTATTTGAATTATGAGGAACATTCCCGAGCAAGACATATAATGTTGATCCCTAGCCTCCATACATACCCACCTCCCTCCCTCCCTCTCTCTCTTTTATTTAAGAATACTGATGGATAAGAGGCATAGTGGTATCTGTTCCTCTTATTTGCCCTAAAAGCAAGTTGAAAGACACTGTCCACCATTAAGGACTTCTTAATGTATTTTGTAGTTAAAGAGTATTGTCTAAAATATCTGAGCAGGGCACTGATGTTGCTTGAATCAAGTAGGACCTCAGTATGGCAGCAGTGTACAAATAACTAAATGGGTTTTGAGAGAGGAGGAAAGAGCGAGAGCGAGCACCACCTCAGGTCAAAGCAGTGGCAGAAACAAAGGACAAAGAAAAGAGAACTCGCTAAACTGGGAAAGACAGGTATAGTAAAGAGACACCCAATTTTAAGTCAGAGTGAGTCTCTAGAGAGAAGAGGAATAAGCCGTGAAATGAGCAAATTAAACCTCTGTAAGAAAAAGAACTCATATGTTTACGGATCTGTTAGGAACATACCTGGCCTGGAATATGCTTGCTGTCAGGGAGGCTTCCTACTAAGTGACTATTTCTGAACAAATGAATGAATGAGATGGACGCGGGGGCGGGGAGGACAGAGCCTTGCCTTTTGACGATCTCGCGAGAAGAACAGCATCTGGATGTCCCGGGCCTTCTGATTCAGATCTTCCATTTTCATCTCCATTTTCTTATGTTCCCACTCGATCTGATAGATTCCTTTGTGGACTTCTTTACTTCCCATCATGCTGTCAACTTTCTTTTGTCCTTGAGCCTGAAAAGGTACATCAGCAGTCACACTGTGTGTTCAGAACTGGAGCTGCTTTCTGTGGCTCAGTCTGTTACCTGTCTGTGTGAAACCGCCATGTCTTCGCATTGATTCTCTGACTAAAGCATTGGCTAACGTGGCTAGGCATACCAGCATCAACCTGGTAGCCAGCAGTAAAGGAAAAAGTCAGATATGACGCTTAAAACACTCTACTATTTTGTACTTCACTTGGAATAACGGATATTCAATATATTCATATTAGGTTATGTATTCTTATATTCAATAGTCATGTATTCGTATAGGTTACTTAATAACCTATATGAAATTCAGGGATATTTTAAAGTAAACATTTAAATTAATTAAATATTAAATGCATTAAATTTTATCAAATAAAGTATTCAGTTAAGTATTATTTAATATTACATTTAATATTTAACATCTCAATGTAATATCAATAGAATTAAGGAACAT
Organism: Bramus lutescens; assembly: GCA_001685075.1. Classification (NCBI taxonomy): domain Eukaryota; kingdom Metazoa; phylum Chordata; class Mammalia; order Rodentia; family Cricetidae; genus Bramus; species Bramus lutescens. Next base: position 161,011 of record LOEQ01001815.1, read on the forward strand.
CAATATAAATTATTTATTTAAATTTAAAATTGTCCTAAGATTACTAAAATGAAATTACTGTGTCTCTAAAATGAATTTATAGCCATGTGTGGTAGCTTCTACCTGTTTTTCTAGGACTTGGAGGCTATGACAGGAAGATTGTCCCAAGTATGAGGTAAGCTTTGGTCACATAATAAGTTCCAGGCCAGTCTGGACTGTCTTGTCAGTCAGTTGATCAGTTTATATGAGAGTCCTATCAGTTACCACATTACCACTTTTCATTCTCTTTTTATTCCCTTTCCAAACTCTAGCTTTTTGAGTGCATGCCACTAAGTCACTCCCCACAGCGTCCTCCCCTTCTATTATTTTCCTTTTGGTCATAACCTGGGTTCTGAACTCCTTGGATTCCCTACCTTTAGTGACCCTTTAAAATTGTATTTCAATCACTTTACCCCCATGCTCTCACAACTTCACCTGGCTGTCAGCAGCTCAGACATTCTAAAGTTTAAGCATTTCTCTGCTGGAAAGCACATCGGCCCAGTAGAAGTCATGCTATGTTTATGCTTGGGTTGCTTTAGCCAGAGAGGTTGCTGTCGGCATCTGGTGAGCGGAGGTCAGGATGGTGCCAAGCAGTCTACAAAGCACAGGGCAGCCCCCATGGAAAATAGTCTGCCCCCTTCCCCGACATCAAGGGTGCTAAGGCTGGGAGTCACTGTTTTTGGTGGTGTGGGATTTACTTTACTTCCCCATGTCTTGTGACCCCACCCTCACGAGGGCCACTCCATTCTCAACCCTCTTGACACTGCACACATCTCTATCTACTCCTTGGAATCTTTGTTCTCAGGGTGTCTAGGGGACAGAGCCCTGGTTTTCTCTACTGCTATACTAGGAGCTCCTCCATCTCCTTGCCTGGTTCCCTCTGCTGCATCTTTTNTTTTTTTTAAAGTATATAGTTCAGAGGCTTTTCTTTTTCCTTTTTAAAAAAAATTATTTATTATGTATACAATGTTCTATCTGTATGTATGCTTGCTAGCCAGAAGAGGGCACCAGATCTCATTACAGATGGCTGTGAGCCACCATGTGGTTGTGGAGAATTGAACTCAGGACCTTTGGAAGAGCAGGCAATGTTCTTAACCTCTGAGCNTTTTTTTTAAAGTATATAGTTCAGAGGCTTTTCTTTTTCCTTTTTAAAAAAAATTATTTATTATGTATACAATGTTCTATCTGTATGTATGCTTGCTAGCCAGAAGAGGGCACCAGATCTCATTACAGATGGCTGTGAGCCACCATGTGGTTGTGGAGAATTGAACTCAGGACCTTTGGAAGAGCAGGCAATGTTCTTAACCTCTGAGCCATCTCTCCAGCCCTCTGCTGCATCTTTTAGAGCTCAATTGGAGGTGCAGACACAAGCCCACTATTTTTGGTCTACCTAGCTTCCTAGGTTGTCTCGAGCAATCTCCTGGTTTAAATGTCCATGTGCAGCTATTAACATGTGGTCTACAGAGAGTGCATCTCAACTCTCAACTCTGTCAAGTTGGACATTCCGCTGGAATGTTTGAAATACATCTCAAATTAACCAAAGCCAAACTCTTCACTCTGCGACTTCAGCCGAAGCTACTGTTGCCCAGTCTTTCCACCATCAGTTAGTGATACTATAATCTATAGCTATCAGCTGCTTAGCATACAATTTAAATCATTTTAAGATTTTCTGCTAGGCAGTGGTGGCACATGCCTTAAATCCCAGCACTGGGGAGGCAGAGTAGGTGGATCTCTGAGTTCGAGGCCAGCCTGGTCTATAGAGCTAGTTCCAGCACAGGCTCCAAAGCTACACAGAGAAACCCTGTCTTGGAAAGCCAAAATAAAATAAAATAAATAAATGAATAAAAAATAAAAATTTTCTGAGACAAGATCTTGGTATGTGATCCAGGCTGACATTGAACTTGTATCTTTCAGAAACCAAACAAAAAAAGGAGGAAAACTCACCACAAAACCTGTCAACCAAGAACTTAAGAATCTTGTAGTTACAGAAACCATGTTTCAGAAATGAAAGCTGGCCCCTGTAGTCCAGCTACTCAGGAGGTGGAAGGCTCCCAAGTTTCAGGTCAGTCTAGGCAATGTAGCAAGACCTTGTCTCAAAAAACTTAACATAGGAGTAGAATATCTTTAAATGAAAGACAAGACATTTTGAGATGCATTAAGTGGGTGGAGAGCATCCATTGGTATTGGACTTCATCTGTAAGAGATGCTAAAGGAAGTCCTTCAAACTGGAGTAAGAGATAGTAGAAGAAACGCAAAGCAGAAGCGATAAAAAATACTGCCTAAGAATATGAATACATACGTAAATGTAAAATCCAGTCTGGTACCTAATTCTCCTTTTCTCTCATAATCAAAAGACAAAGGCACACCACAGTCACCATGGATCAGTGATGATGAGTACATTCTGTGGAAAGGCGGAGTGAACACAGCACGGGGCGAGGGGCCAGAGCGTTGCTGGGGCAGAACTTTGGCTATTGCTAAAGCTGAGTTCGCCTTAATTCGAATTTTCTTGTTACACAGTTAGGGAAAAAGAGAGCCTGCATCAACAATTTAACTTTATGTGCCAGAAAAAGAACAAGCGAACGTAAAAGCTGGCAGGAAGCTAGAGTAAAGTGGGGACAAGTGAGACAGGAAATAGGCAAACAATGAGAGTCCATGAAACTGAGAGTTGGTCCTTTGGAAAAAAATTGATTATATACTGAGAGTTATATAAACAGTATATAAACTAAGATATATTAGAATGGACAGTTAGCCTCAGTGTCTAGAATTTTACGTCCCTTAGAATCATCTAGGGAGATTTAAAAAAAATATGTACATGCTGGGCACATTTACAAATTTCTATGGGTGATTCTAACGGCGGCTGCTGAGACGAAACACTGATGTAACTGAATTAAAGTTACTGCCTTGGTCAGGTTACCATTGCTGTATGAAATACCATGACTAATGCCAACTTGGGGAGGAAAGAATTTATTTAATTTATGGTTCCTCATTAGTGTTCATCATTGAAGGAAGTCAGAGCAGGAAGTCAGGCAGGGCAGGAACCTGGAGCAGGAGCTGACACAGAGGCCGTGGAGCGATGCTGCTTACTGGCTTGCTCAGCCTGCTTTGTTCTAGAACCCTGGACCATCACCCCAGAGATGGCCCCACCCACCATGGCCGGGCCCTCCCCCATCAGTCACTGATTAAGAAAATGCCTTACAGGCTTGCTACAGCCTGATCTTATGAAGGCATTTCCCAGTTGAGGTTCACTCTGCACTGACTCCAGCTTTGTCGAGTTGACATAAAACTAGCTAGCACACTTACCATGGGAACGAGACACACTATAAAGCATTTTATGTAAAAGGTAATATGTTCAAAAACTATATTACCCGAATCACAGAATTCAAGTCTTCAATTATGTTCTTATTGATGAGAACTGCATCGGGATATTCCAGAATCAACTGGAAATTCTCCAGTTCTACTTGTCCTTGTTTAAGAAGAATTTGTATTGTCAAGTTCATCTGGAATCTCGCTTTCTCGTCCTGTAATCTAAATGGAAAAAGACTTCAAAAGAGGTATTTGTAGTATATTTAGGCTTCAAACTTCACTTATTATTTGAGAAATGAACTAACCAACCCAGGGATGTGCCCTGAGTTTCCCCAAGGACACCGTTCCTAGAAGCCCTTTTAGGTGCCTCCTCACTTGATCTGGAATTCTAATTGGATTGCTCAAACAACAGTAGGGACAGAATTAGTCACACACTTTTATTGTAAGGAAAAAGCTGTAGTTTTGATTGTAATGAAAGGAATTTTAAAATGAAGTAGAAATACTTTGAAAGGCAAGTCTTTTAAAATTGACTTTATTGGTTTGTTTGGGTTTTTTTGTTGTCTTGTTTTGGGTTTTTTGAGGCAGGGTTTCTCTGTGTAACAGTCCTGGCTGTTCTGGAACTCACTTTATAGACCAGGCTGGCTTCGAACTCATGGAGATCTGCCTGCCTCTGCTTCCGGAGTGCTGGTATTAAAGGTGTGCCCACCACCACTTGGCAATTTTATTGGTCTTTGATAATATAGCAGCAATAATAAGTCTATATATAAATTATCAAATCGATTGCCTAGTTTGTATTCCCCCAATAACTTAGATCTAGAAATGATGTATACTGATGAATTTGGGAGCATCTCTGAAGTATTTATTCATGTGGGTATACATACGACATTTCTGAAGCAAAGCCTTCTATACAAAGCACTCAGTAAAAACCACCATGAAGAAAAACACAAACGTGGTGGGTGTTTACGGAGAAACTTGTTTGGAAATCTGCTTGGTTCCATTCAGTCTTGAGCCTGGAATTCTCCTCTGGCAGAGTCAGGCTCTTTGTGTTTTTATGTGACGGGCAGATTTACAGAAAATTGTAAGATTTCCCCCCACCAAAAATTTGCTTCTTTGTGTTAAGAGCACACGTGGCAAATTCTCTTTTGAAACAAGTCTTGTGTAATAAGGCACACTCTATAAAATAGAATATTTCAGCACGGTGCCAGGACTAAGACAGGCAACCAGCTGTGAACCAGCCATGCAGGGGCCTGCTCTGCAATGATAGCCCTACTTGATTGAACCCGGCTCAAACTGTGAATATGAATGAATGAGCCCACGAGGTTGGGGTTACCGGAGGAGCTCCTGGAACACCTTTTCAATCTCGTGCTGCACGGCCTCATCGTCCTCCACTCTCTTCTGGAGAAAAGTCATCATTTCCTGGAGACCAGCAGCCTTCTGTTTGACCTGGTAAAGCCAACCACCAATGTGTCAGGGCTTGTGGGGACTTGATTGGAGGCAACGTCTGTCTTTGACTTTTCCTAACAAGCCTATCTTTCTCAGAGATTAATAAAAGTCTAAATCTCTGCCAGAAGGCGAGTTGCGTAAAACATGGCTGGCATATTCCACGAGAAATTTAAAGAGTATCAAATTGGCCTCTTGCTGAAAAGCATATATGCAACTGACGTATGTGTATATATCATGTACATGTCTATAAACCATTTTAAAATCTGTTCCCAATGCTTTACACGAAATTCTAGAATCATAGACACTTAAGGACAATTTGCTGATCTGATGTATGTGCACTGACTTTAGGGATTAGGAGAGAGGAGACAGACACGTCAGGAAACAGGTCATGTCACAGCTAAGCATGTTCTCACATTTTTATGTTACTATAGCCCCACCCCCTCTTCTGGCAAAAGATGAGGCTGCCTCTGGTGAGCTAAACATATTCTATGCAAAACGAGATCACATCTAACAGTGCTGTCCAAGGGAAAAGTGCTGTGAGCCACACATGTCATCATCACATTATAAAAAGTGAAATGGAACATGAACTTAGTTTTACTAATACTTTTTATTGAACACACTCTGAGATATTATTCTGCTTACAAGCAATGTGAAAATATTCATGAGGCATTTTCCATTTGTTTTATGGTAGGTCTGCTAAGCCTTATGTATGTTTCCCACTCAAAGCCCTTCCTGGTACTGGTTGCATCTACTTCCAGTGCACACTAACTGCTTAGCACCAGGGGCCATCATTTTGGACCCTGAAGATTTATAGCAACACAAATAATACTACTTGTTTTGTTATGTTATTATTGATATTCCTAACCCAGCAAGAGGATCTTAAAACTTAGTTTTCCTGGATGTACTGACAGATGTGATATTTGCTATTATTCACTTAAAATAAAATTTAAAACGAAGTTATATACTTTGTATTCATTTTCCACTTTTGCTCGTCTGGTTGTGCAGAAATGTTCCCAGACGAAGGGGTCCAAACCTTCTGGCATGTTACTGATATTATCCAGTTCATCCATGGATTTCATTAGCTGGGTAAAGTTCTCCTTATTTAACTTGCCAGATCCTGGTTGCTCTCCGTAAGGAACAAGACTGTTCACTTCTGCATGTGTTTTCTGTTTGTGAACCCTGGTATTAGCAAGAAAAACATCAACCTTTTGTATTTTTATAAATACCAAAAAGAAAGAAAACAAAAAACACTGTTAAGTTACAGAGCATTAGCATAAGTCTGACACCGTATAGTAACTTCCTGTGTTCCTTCAGGGTTGGTGAGTGGGTGACTCCAGAGACAAGCACCCCCTTTGTTGTTCCCTACTCTAGGTCCCCAGACATGCCCTGGACTTAGAAGCATGCCTCATTGTTGCTGGCATCGGCAGCTTTACCCATGCTAGGAAACCCATTTCTTCTGTGTATTGTAGGCAGGCAAAAAAACACACCCAATAGTAGTGTGTGTGCCCCCTGGGTCTGTCTGGCATAGCCACATCTGGCATCTTGTCTTCAGTGGAATATGCCTGGACATATGTACCTGGAGAAAGGCACTCTTTTGTCTGTATTAGTAACTTAGCTTAGTTTTCTTGGGCTGTGGCTGGGAAGGGAAGAGGGTCACAGAGACCTGTCCCAGGCACGCCCCTTGGAGATACTTGACAGTGTACAGCCATCCATAGTGATGGGTTCCACCTGTANAAAAAAACACACCCAATAGTAGTGTGTGTGCCCCCTGGGTCTGTCTGGCATAGCCACATCTGGCATCTTGTCTTCAGTGGAATATGCCTGGACATATGTACCTGGAGAAAGGCACTCTTTTGTCTGTATTAGTAACTTAGCTTAGTTTTCTTGGGCTGTGGCTGGGAAGGGAAGAGGGTCACAGAGACCTGTCCCAGGCACGCCCCTTGGAGATACTTGACAGTGTACAGCCATCCATAGTGATGGGTTCCACCTGTATCTCTAGACAGGATAGTCAGGTTCTGGGAGAAGTTACTGGCCCAAGGCCAGCTCTGGGTCTGAGAAACAGTGAAATCAGATTTGAAAAGTTCTATTTGATGACCAAGTGTTTCCCCTCGGTTTGTAATTAGCACACCTCTCGCCAGACCTGGTAACCTATACTGTAATCTCCTCACTCAAGAGGCAGAAGTCAGAAGATAACTAAAAGTTTGAGGCCAGTCGACTACACAGTAAGCTTCAGGCCGGTCAATGCTACATAGTTAAGACCCTGTCTCAAGAGATGTCAAGTAAAACAAAAAAATGAAAAAGTGCCCCTGAGCTAGGGAGCCAGCTCCATCAGTTCTGAGCAGGATAAACATCTGACCTCAACCCCGGACGCCCCCCACTGTGGTACACATGTGTGATCCATCCCAGCTTCGGTTGGGCAGATACTGGGGCCTCTCTGGCTAGTCAGTCTAGAACTGACAGGACCCAGGCCAGTGAGGGAATCTGTCTCAAAAACTAACGACGGCGACAACAAACAACTCCAAAGAGTGGAAGGCAAAGGCAGGATCACCCTGGCTCACACACGTGCATGTGCACAGACACACACGCACACACACGCACGTGTACGCACACCACACAGAGAGGAACAGAGAGAGACAGAGACAGGAAGACAGAGAGAAACTAAGACATGAGACAAGTTCTAGGCTAAATTCCCAGCGTTTCTGGGAGCCTGCCCAAGGTCAGAGTGTGAGTTTGTATCCCTCACATAAACTATCTCACTCCTTTGTGACAAACAGCACACTTCTTCTATACTGCATCTGTTTGAAAATTTCAATTTATTATGTTAGCAAACTATTCCAATACTCCTCCCAGCTTAGAAACATTTCAGAACTCTAGCAAATGGTTGTTTTGTGCTATCTTTCTTTCGCATTTTTATTTTAAACTTTATTATTAAAAAACATTGCCATGAACATAGTCACATGAGATTCTCTGGGGGAAAGCAGTTTGGGAAGACAGTGCTGACTATTTTCCTATTCCTGGGAATCCAAAGGCCACTAGCAAGTTTGCGGGGGCTCAGCAATGAGGAACACCACTTAGCTGGATATTTGTCTCCCGCCCCATGTGTTTGGTCTTATAAGCCCGTCTCATGCTCATGTAAAGCTCTGGTTTACACTCTAAAGAAGACTTAGGTTGTCTAGGAATATATCTCGGGAAAATCTGTGTGCCAGCTATGGTTTAAAGCTTTTCACATGTGAAATAAGGGCACAGACACTTAGCTACTTTTTAACAGTGGGAAGAAACCATTATACTTCATTTCTTTTCATAAGACACCAGCGTGACCTCAGGATGTTTAGCTGATTATTTCTATCCAATTGGGAAAAGGTAAAACTTTATAACTATATTACTTTTTGACGTGTGTTTACTAGTTTATTTTTGTGCATGTGCACACATGTACGCGTGCCATGGCGCACTGTGGAGGTCACAGGGCAGCTTGTTCTCATTCCACCGCGTGGATCCCAAGGATACCACTCAGGTCACCAGGCTTAACCCTGCTGAGCCACCTCTCTGGCCCCTGCCCTCCCCGTCTCCCACATACCATAGTACAGGAGAAACAAACCTTGGCCGGCGTTTAAAAAGTTTGTAGAGTATGTCCACCTGGTGACCAGAAATCTCAGAAAATTCCTTTTTGAAGCTGCGATCCAGGATCTAAGAATAAACACGTCGTGTTCAGGATTGCAGACACAGAAGTTTCTCATTGGTTAACGCAACCTCTAAGATGCAGACAGTGTCACTGGGACATTAAGACCTGGCTTTTACAGCTATTGGAGAGCAGCCTGCCAGCGCACCAAAAATGTTACCTTATAGAACAGACTTTAAAAGCATCTAGAATAGTAGTGTCCACAGATAATATTTATTCAGAAAACATGCAAGTCACTGTTCAATCGATTTCACCTTCTTCCTTCTCCACCTCATTTGGTTCCATCTTACTGTTGTTATTTGGGTTATTGTTTTTGCCACACACTGCTGGCCCTACTACTAAGTTGATTTTATGAGCAACTCATGGGCTCTACAACCATAAGCTTGAGAACAAGCTTATGAGAGCTTGATGACCTCACTTACAATATTTTTTCTACAAGAAAAAGCTTAACTTAGGGAAATTAAAAAAAATTGTTCTAACACACAGATTTTACAGAAATGTATAACTATCCAGAATGAAATTCACTCACAGCTGAGTGAAAGAGAACAATCCATGAAGGAATTAATTTATGCCCTGTTCACCGTCCTCTGCTGATCCCAAGTGCAACAACTCCAGGGGATGAGCCTGTGACTCACTTTGTCTTCGGCCACCAAGTTGTCATGGTGCTCCTTGAACACATCCAGGTCTCCTCTAGCTTTCTGGATGGCTTCTGCAGTCTTGCTCTACAGGAACGGCAGGGACAGTTAATTGGAACTGGAGAATCCTCAGGCTAGACAAAGCTATAGGTGTTTTTAGCAAGAATAAGAAACCTCATAGGATGCGATAGAGCGAGAGCTGGTGCCAACATGCATTATCCAGCCGCTCTGAAATGGTCTCCTGTGTCAAAGGCGTCTAATAGCCTGCAGGGGTGTTGTGATACATTTCAGATACAGTCTTGCTATGTAGCCCAGCTTTTAACCTGTGCTTCTCCTGTGTTAGCCTCCCAAGGTCTGGATTATAGGAATGAGCCACCATGCCTGGTAAAACGTTCTTGGCATGTACTATAAACCTTTTTGTTTTCTTTTGGTTTTGTCTTTGACACAGGGTCTCCCTAAGTAGCTCTGGCTGTTCTGGAACTTGTTATGTAGACCAGGCTAGCTTTGAACTCAAGAGATCTGCCTGCCTCTGCCTCCTGAGTACTGAGGCATGTACCACCACTCCTGGCCAGATAAACAGACTTTAAAGTGAGTACATAAGCCATTTATGATGCAGCACAAATGTGCATACTCGGCTTCATCAACAATATCGATGCAGGCTGACACCTGCTGAAACATTACGTATTAATAATCGGCATTGATATATCCTTAATAAACTATATCCATTTGTGTCTCTACTTAGTGTTTCTGAATATGAAAGTTTTCATTCTATATGAAGCTAACCCATCGCTTCAAGGTTCAGTGACATTTGGGACTACCTCATGGTCCATAGAGAATGATATTCCCTGGAGAATGGCCTGTGAACAACTTCAAGGATTATGTGCTTTGATCCAGGTCCTACAGCCAGCCCAAGGTTAAATGCTGTATTGTTGTTGTTCTTGTTGTTTGAGACAGGGATTTTCTATGTAGCCCCCGGCTGTCCTGGAATTCATTCTGTAGACCAGGCTGACCTCAAACTCACAGAGATCCCCCTGCCTCTGTCTCCCGAGTGCTGGGACTAAAGGTGTGTCCCACAACTGGCTGGTATTAACTTCAGTCCTAGAAGTCTTGGTCTTCTATGTCATTTTGAAACTATAGTGTTCTGAATCTGAGCTGCAGAATCCCATCAGCTAATTAAGAGACTGACATGGGTCCTTTACCTGGTCGTCTAGCAAAGTCCCAGACCTGGAACCGACTCTGAGCATGGCTGAGTAGGAAGGGCAGAAGGAAGACTATGGGGCAAAACAGCCAGACATCATTGTGATGGAACTCGCTTGCCTCTTCAAGGCGTTCTTGTCTCAGAAGATCGCTTGATTAGAGTCGAGTCTGTGACTCTGATCAAATAAGGCTCTAGATGTGGAACCTGTGTCTGAACAAGCGAGCGGCAGAGGATACCTGAGAGGCCCAGACTTACTTTCTCTTCCTGCTTCTTCAGAAGGTAATTGTTCAGGAACTGCTCCCTGGAGCTCAGTTCTTCATCCAGCAGCAAAGAAAACACAAGGTTGTTTACTTTTAGCTCCTCCTGTGGAAATATCAAGAAGAAGAATGTTGAAGGTCAACATTCCTAGCTGAGAAAGAACGTTCTATTGGTGGTCATAGACTTGATGCTAATCAGACAAGCTTATGAGGGGAGGAGTCCCTTAAGTGAATGCCTTGAAGAAAAGTCACTTGGGGACTCCTACACTAGTACTTGGCTCTATTCCCCCGTTCACCACTTTCCTGTAAGCAAAACACATACACAGAAAAATACTTAACACCAATAAATTATTCAATGAGTTATGATACAGGCTAACACTCTTATTTTCATTACTCAATTTAAAAAAAGTCAGCTTCTCCAGCCCAGAACTAGGCGTCATCAGAGGCTCAGCCCCAACAGTGACTACTCTTCCACTTCAGGCATAACAAACTTGCGTGTTTCTATCACTCTGCCTTAGTGTGAATGCCTGGCACAGTGGTATAGCTCGTCCATTAACAGTATTTTGTCACGTCTCCTAAATCTCTTAGAACCTTTGTGTCCTCTTATATCTCCTTCATGCCTTTTGTAGCAATCGGCAGTCTGTAGTTTTATGTCTCCCCAGCTGAGTGCAGGTTATAAAACTCCCAACTCCCTTCTAGGCCTTGAAAACTGGCAGCTGGATCCAGAGGCCTGGTCAGACCTTGGTTGAACCCTTTTGGCAAAACCGTGGGTTATTATGTGTTCCCTGGGCTTATACAGTACTGTGCTGTCTTTTTGGGGTTTGTAGCTCTGGACCTATTGAGAGCGGCAAAATGATCATTGCCTGTTTTCACTTTTTGCATTTACTAATTGAAATACGTTATTATTTATTTATATTTTATTATTTTTTTTTCGAGACAGGATTTCTCTGCATAGCTCTGGCTGTCCTGGAACTCACTCTGTAGACCAGGCTGGCCTCTAACTCACAGAGATCCACCTGCCTCCCAAGTGCTGGGGTTAAAGGTGTGTGCTACCACCACCCAGCTTGAAATATTTTATAAAGAGATGCTCCTACTATCATTTTCTTGCCTAGGGGCAGAATTTGTAAATAGAGCCAGTCCGGATATTGGATACTTTACAGTTTGGGACACTGTTGTTGCTGCTTGAAGGCGACAGATGTTGGTGCTGACTCTTAACTTGAAAGGCTCCAGGGTCAGCAGGGAGGGACCTCTGGGCATGACTGTAGGAAATCATCTGGATTACCTCTGGAGGTAACTCATCTTGATTGTGGTGGGGGTCACTTACTAGATAATGGATTGCAGGCCACAAAAAAAGGAGGACGAGGCGTTGGCAGCACATGTGCATCCGTTGCTGCTCAGACTGGACGAGATTGTTGCTTCAGCCTCCTGATGCTTGGACTACCCTACCGTGGCGGATTGTCACTCAAAACTCTGAGCTAAAAAAACTCGCTCTCCCCTTTTTCAGGGATTTTAATCAAAGCAGCAGAATAGGAAACTGAGACAGTGACCAGCAGGCACTTTCTTCTTCAAATGTCACAAATCCAGGAATTTGGAAAAGTTTGAGGAGTTTCAACAAATTGCAATAACAATAAAAAAATACATAATAACAACAGTAATAATAAAAAATTGCTGTTGTTGCTATCATTGTTGATGCTGGAGCCTTGCATATGCAAGGCAAGTGTTTTACCCCGACCTTTTATTTTTGATTGTTAAATGGTATCCTTTAGAGCAGAAATGACCGTAACTCCTGAGTCCTTTGGACATTTCCTGGTAGTCTGGTCCCCACTCCTCATGTGTACAATAAGATATTCTAAGCATGTTTAAGAAAACTAATGGCGTTATTGAAGCATTTTCCATATACCACGCATTGCACCCCTTACTGTGTACGATGATGCTTTGGTACATGCGCACATGTACCATCACTAGTCAAGTTTAGAGCATGTGTCCACTCCCACTTTATATCCATCTCCCCCAGAACCTCTCAGAAGTGACCCCCTTTCCCTGAAACAGTTACTTTCCCTAAAGTGAGCAGGAGAGAGAGGAAGTGGAGCAGAGCCTGCCTGACTGGAGGGGTGGGGGGCTGGAGAGGGACTTAGGAGAGGAGGATTGGGGCAAAGCATTGGGAGGGACTGGGGAGGGGCCCACCAGCATGCAGGGCCTCAGCACCGCGGTCAGCATGCGGGTCAGGGCCTAAAAGCGATGGCTGACCCACAGGCTATTTGAAAGGACAAGATCCAGAAACAAAGCTTCCATGTACCTGGTTGACAGCCATCTCCGCCTTCACTCTTCTTTCAAAGAGTTTCTTCAAGTGCTCATCAAAGTTCTGGGTGCTTTCTTGGATAGAGTTTTGAAGTTTCTTCATTTCGGTTTCTAAAGACTAAACGGGAGACAACAGAATAATTAAATATTTGTCGCAATTGGTGTTTGCGTTTTACTGCCTGGAAGAAGCAGAGGGAAGGCAGAGAAGTACTACCTGAACTCATCTCAAATGCTGTGTGCTTGCAATTTTGCTTTCGTTTTTCATTTTATTTCCTTTTCCGTGTGTATTCATGTGCATTGTATATGCATGTGTGCATACTTGTGTGTGTGTATGTGTGTGTATGCGTGTGCCTGTATACACAGGTGTGAAGGCCCGATGATGACATAGGGTGTCCCGAGTTACCGCTCTGTTTTATTCCTTTGAAACCTCTAACTCCGAAGTTCACCCTTTGGGGTAGGCTGGCTGGCCAATGAGCTTTCAGGATATGCCTGTGTCCATGCCCACCCTCCACCCCTCTCACTTCCCCAATCCCGTGCCACAGCACTGGGGTCACAGATATGCACAGCCAGGTCTGGTTTTCTTAAAGTGAGAACTAAGAATTTGAATTCAGGTTCTCATATTTGTGCAATAAGCTCTTTAACCAGGATACGGAGCTGTCTCCCCGGCCTGGATGTTTGAAAATTACATTGGAGGAAAGTAATGTTAAAGATCACTAATCAGGTAGGCCTAGTAAATCAAACTGCAGCAAATCTTTCCAGAAAACAATTTACACATACAACATTTCACCCTCAAATTTTTCTTCCTCTCCTGCTTTTGAATACCTTGATTTTTTTAATATTATACATTTTGTTTTGATAGTTAAGTAAAAATATTTATGTGTGTGTTTGTGTGTGTGTGTGTGTG
>LOEQ01001815.1:190691-205237 GCA_001685075.1 Bramus lutescens
CTCAGGACCTTTGGAAGAGCAAGCAGTGCTCTTAACCACTGAGCCATCTCTCCAGCCCCTTGATGTGTAATATTTGTGATACTTTTAAGAAAAGATGAGTTTTCTAACAGTTGTAGCTTATATTCTAGTTGAAAAAACACTGGACATTTGGGTAAGAAGAAATAGCATGCCAGGTGGTAGTGGCACACACCTTTAATCCCAGCACTCGGGAGGCAGAGGCAGGCGGATCTCTGCGAGTTCTAGGCCAGCCAGGTCTACAGAGTGAGTTCCAGGACAGATAGGGCTGTTACACAGAGAAACCTTGTCTTAAACAAACAAGCAAGCAATAAAAACCTGAAAACTTCCATGTTATCTATAAAGAGGGAGAAAGTGAGCTAGCTACATTGGATTCAGTTGGCTCCTCTTCTTGCTCCACATCTTGGGAAATTCCTGATGCGGCTAAATATTCATTTTCTTCTTCCACCGTGTTGCTCAGATAGGCTATTAGTTGTTGGCAGTGTTCAAAGATCTCACTTGCTAAGTTTGCTCCAAGCTGCCTAATGAGAGAGAGAGAGAGAGAGAGAGAGAGAACAGAATCATACAATCAGTTTCAGATAATCAATCACACTTAGCAGTGTTCCTCTAAGACAACTACACAGAAAACCTGGGGAGTTCTCCACGGTGACCTTCAGTCACTGTACGTCCATTTCTCAGAAGAGGACCCTCCCTTTCATGGACCTGACCCTTCTTGGGTGGTCTCTCCTTATGTTGTCCTGTACCCTCATCCAAAATGACCTTTGGCCACCCCACAGAAGAGCCACTGCTGTAACTGAGCCCCCAGAATGCACCAGAATTCATCATATACATGATCTCATTATTTAATTTGGCCCCCAGAGCCCAACCCAAAAGGTTGCTTCCATACCACACACCAAGGCATCTCCAACTTCTCACTTATACCACTGGGAGGGCTTGGGAAAAGGCCTTCCTGGGCCTATTTACTCCTCTGGTTAGGTTCTCTTGTTACCAAGGAAAGGGGGCCACCAGTTGAATTGCCTCCATTAAACTGGCCTGTGAGCATGTCTCTGGGGCATTATCTTGATTGCTGAGGTAGCAGGGCCCAGCATACAGTGAGCAATGCCACCCTTTGGTAGGTGGGTCTGTGCCGTATACACAAGGTAGGGGAGGCAAGCCAGCAAGCAGTGTTGTTTAAGCTTCCGCCTTGAGTTTCTGCCTTGGCTTCCCTCAGTGATGGACAACTCGGTAAGGGGAAATAAATCTCTTCCCCAAGTTTCATCTGGTTGTAGCATTTATCAGGGCAACAGAAAAGCAAAGTAGAACAGGAGTTGACACTCTGAGGCCGTTAGAGGGGATGGCACCCAGATAGGGATTTCTAACGGCTTCACAGAAGCTGCGGACCACCAAACTCGAGTGACACTGTTCTAGACAACTTAGAGCAGTGATTCTCAGCCTTCTTAATGCTGTGAACCTTTCAGAGACTTCTTCGTGTTGTGGTGACCCCAACCATAAAATGATTTTGTTGTTGCTTCATAGCTGCAATTTTGCTATTGTTATGAATCATATTGGAAATAATTGACATGCAGGATACCTGGTATGTGACTACCCCCCCACAAGGGGTCATGACCCATGGGTTGCAAACCACCAACTTAGAGGTTTCATTGAAGGCATATGGGCCACAAGGGTCATAAGTCCTGGACCAAGGTTCCAAACAACTTTGTTTAGTGTGGGAGTTCAGGTGGCCTTCTTTTCTAAATAGAGCACCTACGCTTGCTGTGGCTGGAGACGCTGTTTATTCATTGGCTGGAAAGGGCATGCTATGACTTATTTGATGCAAATTTCTATTTTTTACTCAGGGTTTTCATGTATGAAATGGATATGATGATGGCCATTTTCAAATAGGTCCTTGAGATAAGCAGCATCCCAAATGTTATGATACAAAATCCCCATGGTATTGAACGTTCCCACCATGTTACCAAGGAAAGCCAAGTTTTAAAGGTATGGTTGACGAAGTAAGTGATGTCCCTCGGCGGCTCCCATGAGACAGCTTTTAAAGTCCAAGCTGTCTTTTGGGTGTCACATTGAAACACAGGTTGAATCATTCCCGGAGATGGCAATGACTCCCCCTAGAGCATCCTTTCAAATGCAACCAGCCATCCAGAGGCCATACTCTGGACAACTCCTGGGGAGAGGGGAGCTCTCACACTTAGGACCACTGAGGCTACTAAGAGCCTCGGGGTCAAGTTCCTACAACAAGAAGTAGCTCCTATCCCTCAGAACTTGATCTCACCCATCCCAGTTCACACCTATCCTTCTAGATCCTTCTTTCAGAAACGATGGTTCTGGTCATGTTTCTTCCTCATCATCCTTCTCCACCCTGGGGCTTCCCACAAGGCTCCTACAGCAAGCACCGGGTGTGTACCCTCTCCTCCCGGATCTCTGCGTGTAACAGTCTATCTCTTGAGATACTGGTCGTCTGAGTTTAAAAGACCACAGCACACAGCATTGCTGCCCGTGTACCATACGTACTTCCACTTGAGGCAGACGAGGGTGCTGTCATCTTTCCCGTTCACCAGGATGTGCTGGCCATCCATGGACATTTTTATGTACTGGATCCCATGCCCCTGGTGAGAATGACTCTGACACTGGGCAAACGTTTCCTCCATAGTTTTAGGGATAAAATGGAGAAATTATAAATGCAATTCTCCAGCATTTTTTCCAACATCATACATACTTTTGCTAATGGGTAATTTTCTTGTACTTCTAACGACATTTCAGTCAGTACAGAGGTAGTTTTTGACAGTACACAGCACCTAAAACATCTAGTTCACCCAACATTGATTTATTTTCCCCACTACTTTGTGTAACGTGGAAGGACAACGATCAGAACCAGGGGCTTAAACCAGGCAATCAGCCACTCCGTCTGCAAACTTGCTGAAGGCTATGGAGTTAGGGGAGGGACCTTAATGAACACAATTAGGATGCCTTCAAGAGTCAGAAGTCCATGGGCAGGCCCGTAGGCGGACTCAGACAAGGGTCTCGCTGCCCTTTTCTGCTCTTTCAGAAGGGTTGAGGACAGCAACAACAAGCCAAGGCCCTCCAGGCCAGAGTGGCATTGCTGCCAAGCACATTATTTTCAAAGCAGCTTCCCTCCCTTGAGTCCCTAGCAGACAGGGAGCAGGTTCCCTAACTGGGCATTCAGAGCCTCTCAGGAAGTTTCCAGGGAAAAGCTTAATAGTAGGAAACTGGGCAGGAGCTCTTCTGCAGTGCCTGGCCCATGCTCTGTGTGTGCCACCTGGGGCTTCCTCCTTTAGAGGGGCAGGCCGACTGGAAAGACTATTAAAGATCATTGACATGCTCAATGAGTGAAGAAAAAAGAAAGAAATTGGGTCAATTTTCCTAGGAAGCGGATTCCTCTTCTACGGGTTTTGTTTCTGCCTGAAATTCATGTGCATGCTCCATGCGGAAAAATGATTCCTATTTAATCACAGGAGTATGTGTGGGCATGTGCACAAGAGTATGTGTGTGCACAGGAGTATGTGTGAGCATGTGCACAGGAGCATGTGTGGGCATGTGCACAGGAGTATGTGTGTGCACAGGAGTATGTGTGGGCATGTGCACAGGAGCATGTGTGGGCATGTGCACAGGAGTATGTGTGTGCACAGGAGTGTGTGTGGGCATGAGCACAGGAGCATGTGTGTGTACAGGAGTATGTGTGGGCATGTGCACAGGAATATGTGTGGGCATGTGCACAGGAGTATGTCTGTGCACAAGAGTATGTGTAGGCATGAGCACAGGAGTATGTGTGGGCATGTGCACAGGAGTATGTGTGGGCATGTGCACAGGCATGCAATTGCCGTGGGGGCCAGGGCCTCGGATACCCTGAGACAGAGTTATAGGCCCTTGAGAACCATTCAGTTCAGCTGCTGGAATCAATCTCAGGTCCTCTGGAAGAGAAAGTAGAGCTCTTAAGCAGGGCGTCATTTATTTTTGTTTATGTGTACAAGTGTTTTGTCTGCATGTATGTATGTATACCATATGTGTGTCTGGTGCCCACGGAAGTCAGAAGAGGGCGCCGGATCCCTTAGAACTGGTTGTTAGCCACTGAGTGGGTGTTGGAAACTGAGCCCGAGCCCTCTTTGAGAGCAACAAATGCCTTTAGCTACTGCGCAACCTCTAACACCACCCCCATCCCCTGATCAGATATTCTTTTTAAAATTTACCAGACTGAAAATGTCTCGGACACAGAGAAATCCACATTTGGCTATTGTCAGGAGCCATAATCCATGTGAAGACATATAGATAATTCCAGATCCATACTGTTTGGTTTGGACTTTTTGCTGTGGCTTAAGTACACAAACACCAACGTGATTCTGCCAATCAAAGCAAAGAACAACATATGGGAAAGATCAGGCCAGTGGCAACTTTGGTTTTGTAGCTATGCATTACATGAGGAATTGGGTTCACGTCTGAGAATGCTGTCCTTGGAAAAGAGCCTTTGTGGGAGAGAGTTGGCTCCTGTGTTTGTACCATGTGTTAATTATGTCTCTACAAATAAAAGCTGGTTTTGCCAGCCAAGGAGCATGTTTGTTTGTTTTGATCCTGGGTTCAAACCCAGGCTTCTATGCATAATAAGCAAGTACTCTTAACCACAGAGCTACACCCAAGCCCAGCAATGGCTTCTTTATATGTAATTCTGCCACTGAGGATCCAACCCTAACTGAGGGTCTTTGTTTTCAGCCATTACGTTTATATGCCATCACGCAGAAATCAAAATGCAAGTTGTCAATGTCCTCACTCTGTTTCCCATCCATACCTGTCTCCATCTTCAAAAATGACCTACCTTTTGTCTCAAATGTCCTTCTCAACCCCATCCCATCACCCCTATTCCATAGCCCCCCATCGCCCTCCTTCCTTAGGGTGAACACGTTATTTTTCTGTATCCAAATCTGAATTATCCTTCAAAGTCCAGCATAAATATTGCTTCGTCTACAGTAGTTTTCTCGAATCTTCTGTTACCACAAGCCACCTCTTCTTTTTCTCAATTTCTACGTCTAATACCGGCTACACGGAGAGAAAAGAACTGAGAGAAGATAAAAAATAGTTTAGAGAAGCATGGGATAGTCTCCTCCCAGCGACCTGAAGACGGGCATCAGTGGGATGCTGAGTGCCAAAAGCAGCCAGACACTGGATTGCGAGGAGGGGGATCCAGAATGGGAGAAGTTTGGAGAGATGAAGGAACACGACAGAGACACAGATTAACTATTTTGTGCGATTTTAGTTAGGGCCCAGGTGTAAAGCTTCACTGGAAAGTTTGCATCGTGTGGCCGCTGGCATCTGTGACTTCAAGGCGCTAAACAAATACTCTGTCACCTGCATGTTTGTCTGACAAGAATGCTGTCTGTGGCATAAGGGTAAGGTCATTCAGCTGTATTTGTGACGGGTTAACCAGTAACTCCCATGTGGCTAACTGAAGGCGATGCTGGTACTATAATAAAGCCATTTGCTGGTCGAATCAATCTGACGAGGCAGTCAAGAGGGCCTTGTCTAAGAAACGTGACCTCAGTCTAGATGGCAGGAGTCTGAAGTACCTTCTCGGGAATCAGATAGCTGCAGATGTAAGGCACTTGGCTGCAGAAGCCATAGATCTTGTCGCTTTCAAAGCCGAGCACAGCGGAGGACAGAGAGTGCTCCACTTCATACAGGAACTTGTGGATGAAGCTGTCCTTCAGCCTTCCTCTTTCATCAGAGAAGGTGCTAGGAACTAAGACGGGGAAAAGAGGAGAGCACCTAAGGGCCTGAGATTTCACGCTGGAAATCCGTGGGGACAGTTATGAAATGCAAAATGAAAAATTTGAACAGTTGAGTAATAGGAAAAAGGTTACTTGGTGATTTAAAAAAATGTTAAAACAAGTGACCTCAACCAGAGCTACTTGACACTTATAGCCAATAAACAACAAATTTCAGAAATTATAAATTATAGCCAGTAAATGATACGTTATAGCCTTCATTTCAGAAATTATAAATTATAGTCAGTGAAAGATACATCATAGCCTTTCATTTCAGAAACTAGCCTAAAAACTAACATTGAAATAGACACAATACCAGGATTCTTTTTTTTTTTCTTGTTTTTCTTTTGTAAAGATGTTACTGGCCTCAAACATGCAATAGTCCTCCTACCTCACACTCCTGAGTTCTGATTCTTTCCTCCCTCCCTTCTCCTTCCTTCCCCCACTTCTTTTTCTACTTGAGACAGGATCTCACTATGTGCTCTGCTTGGTCTTGAGTTTGCGTACAGATCAGGCTGCCTTGGAATTCACAGAGATCTGCCTTGCCCTGCCTTCAAAGAGCTTGAATTAAAGACTTGAACCACCATACCCGGCATTAGTTTTGTTTTCAGATTCTCAATTAAAACATGAAAGTATTTTGAGGTTTCTTATTTTCTGTAAGTCTATATTTGCAAAATTTCTAATTAGATAAATTTGTCATCTGAGACAAATCTGTTAATCCAGAGAGCTGGTTTACCTACACTGTAAAGCATCTGAATTTAAATATGAATATTTTAAACTGCAAAACAAGAGCCATTGCAAAATGACAGCTCATCTTGTTTCTTTTTTCTTACAAAAAAAAGAAAGGAAGGAAGGAAGGAAAGAAGAAAGAAAGAAAGAAAGAAAGGAAAAAAATCAAATAAACATTCCTGAATCCTGAGGCAAGAAGGGAAGTCCCCATCTTACACTGACTGCTTAGACTGCCCCCGCCCAACCCCCCAGTATTCATTTTTTAAAGTTATTTAAATGAGGGAAGCCACTTGACCTCTTTGCCAGAACAATACCAAACCAAAAGAAACTAGAAAATCACCACAGCAGCACATCTGGGCCAGGAAGAGGGGCTGGAGGGCTGGGGGGTTGGGNGGGGGCCTGGGGGGCTGGGCTGCTTGTTTGTGTCACCTTGTGATAGCCTGGTAGGCAGGATGAAGTACTCCAGCCTGCTTCTTCCTAGTTCCGGAAGTGGGGACAGCACCAGCACTTCCACCACATCCGACACAGGGAGGGACACCGTGGATATCTGCAGAATGTCTTTGTTCGTCTCTGGAAGAAATGGTCGACTTTTCTTTAAACCACAGCTCCATGTTTTTTTAGAATTACTTATTTATTTTATGTATATATGTTCTTGTCTACATTACATCTGCGCACCCAGAAAGAGGGCATTGGATCTCATGACAGTTTTGAGATGGTTGTGAGCTACCATGTGGGTGCTGGGAATTGAACTCAGGACCTTAGGAAGAGTAGAGAGTAGTAGCCTGTTCTCTTAACCACTGAGCCATCTCTCCAGCCCCCATCTCTGGTTGACTTTAAAGGCTCTGGCATCATTCTCATTAAGATATAATTCTACTTTTCCCTAATTCTCAGCATGGTGTTTTGTTAATATTTAATATTTTACACACACACACACACACACACACACACACACACACACACCCCAAGTTGTATTTTCCTGTGTCAAAACAGGGACACCATTCTTCACCCAATCTCTAGTAGCATATTTTATTAAATATGATTTTTTTACAGTGACATTTAAGCAGGAGTTATGGGACATTTCTAAACAACCGCTAGGGCGTTTTTCTGATTAGATGTCTGAATTGCATTTTCCAGCCAGGTGGGTTTAGCCCTTGTGTCCAACAGGGGTGCCTTCCCGAGTCTGCCATCTTTGCTCCTCTCATCTGTACCCTGTGTGCCCATGACCTGGCTCTTTGAACAGCTGTGCCAGCCCGTTCCAGGGCTCTTACAGTGGGCAGCCTCACACACTGGCACTCTTGGCGTCACTACCTGTGTAGTGGAATGCACCTGGTTCTGAGTTTGGTGCTCTGGACACCCTGCTCACTGACTGGGCCATGCCTCGTTTACCTTTCCCCTAACACTGGACAGTGCGGCCAATTTCCTCCTCTCTGCAAGGCACGCAACAGTGTGTCTTCTGTCTTCCAGAGCAAGTAAGACTGGGAGCATCTCAGAAGATTCAGCTGCAATGACCTTATCCTGGATCCTCTCTCTCTCTCCCTTCATCTCCTGGCATCGCTGGGACGCCAGGGTCAGCATCGGGTCCCGTCTGTGATTCTGAACTCAAGACAGCAGACACACCACCAACCACTGCTTTTCATCTCCTTGCATCTTTTCTGAAGCCTTTTCTCCTTCCTGCAAGAGGCCTCGCCTTCAGTCCGGGACTTTCCTTGCTCTTGATAGTCGCCACATAATCTTTCAGTTTCTGTAAATTTACCGCATCATCTTGCCATGCACCGACTCCCTCCGCTTTCTCATCCATTCCCTCCCTGACCCATCTGTCTGTCTTTCAGGACCCCTGCTGACCAAGCAACGCGTAGGGGACTCCTGAGCCTGCCTAACTCACACTCGGCCCAGTTTTCACCCATTCTGTCTTTCTTGAGCTGTTTCTGGAAGGATGGTGCTGGCCCCTCACTGCTTGGAAAATCCTGGGTTTTCCTCTCTGCTTTCACATTATTCTGCTTGAAGTTTCAGTGAGAGGTGAGGAGGATTTCTGTTGGATTCACAGCTTTTCCTCTCCTTATAATTTCAAAATGTTCAGACTAATTAATTCAGTAGCTGATATAAGACCATCAGTTGCATACCAGACAACTCTAATATTCCAAATTTCTCTAAATACAATATGGGGATTTAACTTCTATTTGAAGTATTCTTTTTCAGAAAAATATGACATATGCAATTGTTTTGCTATAATTTAGAATTTTAGCTTTGAATTCTTTGGCAAAAAGTGACCTAAAATTTAGACAAACAGGTGTGCTGTAGGGCGTACCAGTGTATCCGAAAATCTTAAATAAGCTTGAGGGTCTGGCATCAATAACAAAGATGTTCCCTTCGACTGTACCGGCCAACAGGAAAACTCCTCGCTGGTCATAGCTAGTAGAGAAGAAATCCAATGTTAAGATCATGCTTGCTTCATCAGCTCGGGGGTGTGTGAGCTTGCAGGATGCTGGACCACAGAAGCACATTCCAAAGCAGCCACTCTTACAATGCGTAGCTTTTACTTATGTACTCATTTATTTTATGAAGCTGGGGTGGGACTGAGGAACTTGTGCATCCAGGGCAGGCCATCTACCATTAGGCTACATCCCCAGCCCTAGGGTTTGTGGTTTTAAAATATTCTCTGATCTTATAAAAACCTATGTTTACATGTTGAGGTAGTCATTCTCCTCTGAGCCAATGCTACCCCAAATTTGACTTACAAATACACAACCAAGAAGACTCAGGAGGGCTAGAGATGTAGCTCAGTGGTAGAGGGCTTGACTAGCACCCATGAGGCCTAGGGTTCAAACCTCAGCACAGAAACAAAGCCAAACTAACATCCGATCAACCAAAATACACTCAGGAAAGACAGGCAGATGTTACAGGGTAAATTGGTAGAATGCATTGGCAGAGGTTTGTCAGTGATGGGTGTGACATTTCAGTACCTTACAATTGCCACATGGATGAAGGGGAGGAACATACTGAAACACTTCTACAACTTTCTCAAAATAAAAAAATTGGAACAATATGAATTGGAGAAGAAAAAGAAAAAGAAAAGGTCTGGGAAAGAGGCAGCCCACACAAGAAGACGTAATACAGAAGAGCAGGGGACAAAGAGGGAAGCCACTCCGGCTTCCTCTGTGCTGGAGCCCACAGAGATCATCAGGGACCTTTTAGACTTCAGGAATAAACTGGTTTCATCTCGGAGACACAAGGTACATTCATCACATGCAAAGTAATATATGCCAAACATTCAAATGGATTAAAGGATAGAAATCACCTAATCATCTCAATGACACAGAAAAGGCTTTGGCAAAGTTCAATGTCCTCTCATAATAAAGGCCTAACAAGTCCAAGTAACTCAAGGAACGTATCTGCATAGAATAAAGACTACATATGACAAACCCATAGTCCAAATTCTAAAATCTGGGGAACATTGAGAGCATTTCTACTAATACCTGGAAAGCAAAAAGGATGCCAACCCCCCTCCCCACACACTCTATATAATGCAATTCCAAAAGTATTAGGACAATAAGACAAGAGAATGAAATAAAAGGGATACAACTAGGAAACGAGAAAATCAAAATATCCTATTTGCCAATGACATGATACTATACTTAAAGGACCCTGTGGACTCTACCAGAAAACTCTTTGATTAGGTAACACTTTTAGCTAAGTAACAATATAAGATCCCCACAAAAATCTAGTAGCTTTTATGTATACCAATAAAAAATGCTGAAAAAGAAATATGGAAAAATATCCCATTCACAATAGATTTAAAAAAGAAACCCTAAGAATAAACCTAAGCATGGAGTTGACAGACCTCTGCAATGAAAACTTTATACACCCTGAAGAAAGACAGTGAAGGCATTAGAAGATGGAAGACCATTCATGTTCATGGACAGGGATCAGGGTTGTGACAACATCCCTATTACCCAAAGTGGTCTTCAGGTGTGACACAATCCTCGTAAAAATGCCTGTGACTTTCTTCACAGAACTAGAAAAAAAATCTTAAAATTCATATAAAAACATGAAAGATCCATGGATTCAAATAGTCATTTTCAAATACATTTTTGAGAGAGTATTCCACGTCCTTAGATATCAAGGAACTGCAACGAAGACTTCTTTGAGATTCTACCTCATCCCAGTCAGTATGGCTATCATCAAGAGAACAAATGCAAGCAGGGATGCACGGACCCAGCAGCCCCTGTTTGTTGGGAGTGGGACTTTAAACTTGTATAGCCGCTATGGAAATAAGTACGGAGGCTTCTCAAAAATCTAAGAGCCGAAATAATATACGACCAAGTCTTGTATAGTAGTTTCCCTGGATGTCACATCTTCCACCTCGAAGGAAAACTTCTGAAAATCCTGGGTGTGGAAAGGGGTGCTTGAGCGTTTGAAATAAGAAGATACTTTAGACTGGATGTTTCCAAGAGGGTGAAACAGGGTCATCTAAGGGAGGGTGAAACTTTCTGGACTACAGCAAAATTTGTTAGGCTCAGGCAACAACTCAAAACAGCTTCAAGGAAGTCCCTGAAACTGACCAGGTTCTCTTGGTCCCTCCCTTCCAAAGCATATGTAAGCAGTGAGTCCTGCTGAGAGACTGGATCAAGCTGAGTAAGTCCTGCTGAGAGACTGGGTCAAGCTGAGCCGCCCATAGGCTCAGCCCAGTCCCAGCAGCTGAAGGAAACAGACCAGCTGAGGTGCTTAGAAGACAAGGAGGCCAGGTGAGCTGCCTGGAAGAGGCTCAGACCAACTGAGCCGCCCACAAAGAACGCTCTCCATCCTGTTGAGCTTCCTACAAGCTGTGCCCCAGGTTTCCAGCTTTTGCGAGTTTCCTCATACTAGGGTGAGCTTTGGTGATGTAGTCTTTGAATCATTTTTGCTTCCTCTAAGTAACCCTCATCCATAGTCCTGTAAGAAATTGCTGGTTGGGTTTTTGCTTGTTTGTTTGGTCAGCTTGATACAAGTCAGGGCCATCTGGGAAGAGAGAACTCAACTGAGGAAATGACAGTGTCCGACTGGTCTGTGGGGGCATTTTCTTGATTAATGATCTATGCGGGAGGGCCAAATCCACTGTGGGTGGCGTTATCCCTGGGCAGATAGTTCAAAGCTCTATAAGATAGCAGACAGAGCAAGCCAGTAAGTAGCATTTCTCCATTGTCTCTGCTTCAGCTCCTGCTTCCAGGTTCCCTCCCTGACTTTCCTTCATGATAGACTCTAATCTTCAAGACGAAACAAACCATTTCTTGCCTCAGCCACCCCCTCTCCTGCCACAAAACCCCAAACAAACAAAAATAAAAAACCGCCAAACCACAACAATGACAAAAAAAAAACAAACTAAAACAATAACAACAAAAACAACAACAAATAAATGAGAACTCAGGCTGGAGAGGATGTAGAGTAAGGAGAACCTTCCTCCGTTGCTGGTGGGAGTGCAAGCTTCTACAGTGGAAGTCATCAGGAAGCTGGGAGTAGATCTACCTCAAGATCCAGCTACACCACTCTTGGCTCTTGGGCATATACACAAAGGACAGTTCACCGTGTCACAGAGACACTTGCTCATCCATGCCCATTGCTGCTCTATTCATAGTAGCCAAAAATTGGGAACAACCTAGATGCCCATCAATGGATGAATGGATGAAGAAAATGTGGCACATTTACACAATGGAATACAACTGAGCTGTGAAAAATAATCATGAAATTCACAGGCAAATGGGTGGAGCTAGAAAAAATTATCTTGAGTGACGTAACCCAGACCTGGAAAGACAAATACAGAATGTCCTCGCTTATATGGACATGTTACCTGTTAAGTCTTCAATAAGTAAGCTACAGTCTGTAAAACCACAGAGGTTAGGTATTGGATAAGGGACTAGGGGAGATGGATGGATCTACTTAGAAGGGGTGAATAGAATAGATAGTTATGGATACATGAGAGGGGAGATTGGAACAGGAGAATCTAATAGGGAGAGGGAGGGAAAAGAAAGGGAGGGAGGGAGGGAATATGGGGGAAGGATTGCCAAAACTAAGTGTCATTTGGGAGGTCATAAATAAATACAATATAGTGGAAACTTCCTAAACTATATACATATATGAAAACAATCTAAATGAAATTGCCAAATAATGGAGGCGACATAGCCCCAACTGGATATCTTGTCATCAAATGAAACTTCTGGTACTGGGAACCAGTTGCATCTAATCAAGTTGTTGGCTAAAGGAACCTCATGGGAACCCCCAAGTGACCCAGGCTATTGCCAAGGCTATTGGTGGCTCTCAAACTGACAGCATCACCTATATAACTCCTTGAACATGGAAAAGGCAAGCTGGTACCTACATAGACCACCCCTATTGGCGAGCATTCATAGCACTGGAAGGTACTCTCGATGCTACCGAAGGAGAAAGGTAAACAGCGACCCAGCTACAAACCCTTAAATCTGCAGCAGTGTCCTCCCTGCAGTGCTAGTGCGTCAGTGGCACGAAGCTTGTGGGAGTCGCCAACCAATGTGACTGGATTGAAGGACCCTGCCATGAGGTGGAACCCATCCCTGGCCAAAAACTCGAGACTAGACAAATCAGAGACCTAGGTCCCCAATACTACTGGCTCTGCTAAAGGAACACGGTCGTAATGACATTCTGCTGATGCCATTCTGCTATACTCATAGGTCGGTGTCTTGTTGAGTCCCTATCAGAAAAGCTTCCTCCTGCGGTAGATGGGGGCGGATAGAGAGACCAACAGCTGGGCAGTGTGTGGAGAGCCAGAGACCTTGGAACACTCAGCTCTAAATGGATGTGTTCATAAAGGTGCCCTACCTTGGGGTTCAAGGAACCCTGTGCAAGAGGAGGTATCGAAT
The DNA here is from genome assembly GCA_001685075.1 of Bramus lutescens. Taxonomy (NCBI): domain Eukaryota; kingdom Metazoa; phylum Chordata; class Mammalia; order Rodentia; family Cricetidae; genus Bramus; species Bramus lutescens. The sequence goes on from LOEQ01001815.1 coordinate 204,070, forward strand.
TGTCAAAGCCAGAGAGGATGGGGAACATCAAGGAAACACGACCTTCGAAACAGAGTGGGACTGGCACATGTACGAATTCAGAGACTGGCAGCGTGCACAGGACCTGAATGAGTCTGTGCCAGATGGGGTCCCAGTGGTGACAGAAGTGGACAAATGTCCCCTCGCTAACCCAGGAGCTATAGAAGCAATCTCCAATTGATAACTACTCACAAATGGATAGCTAGTTACTCCAACAGTCTCCCTAGGGATAGAAACCACTCTTAAAGGTAGCCCCATGCCCAGCGGCAGAGGGCCAACACAAAAAAAATTCAGTGGTATCTTTGGAGGTTCTTTGTCTCAATGTTTAGTCAGGGCATTTATTTTTTAAATTATTTTATTTTATTTACATTATAGGTACTTTGCATATTTATTATGGTTTCCACATTTGTGTTTTTATGGGATTCTTGCATGTGTGAAGCCATGTCTCTCTGTCTCTATGCATTTCTTGTTATGGGATTCCTGCATGTGTGAAGCCATGTCTCTCTGTCTCTGTGCATTTCTTGTTATGGGATTCCTGTGTGTGAAGCCATGTCTCTCTGTCTGTATGCATTTCTTGTTATGGGATTCCTGTGTTTGTGTGAAGTCATGTCTCTCTGTCTCTGTGCATTTCTTGTTATGGGATTCCTGTGTGTGTGTGTGTGTGTGTGTGTGTGTGAAGCCATGTCTCTCTGTCTCTGTGCATTTCTTGTGCTTTTTCCTTGGCTCTTTTTCCCTTCTACTTGTTTGTTTTGTCCTGATTTGTTTCTGTTTTATTTCATTATTATTCTTTAGACGGCTATTTGTTTTCTAATGAGATTCAGAAAGGGGGTGAAATCTGAAGGGAGGGGAGGTGGACAGGCTGTCAGAGGAATTTGAGGGTAGAGAAACCGTAATCAGAGTATTTTGTGTAAAAATATCTATTTTCAAGAAAGAAAAAGTAGAAAGAAAAAGAGGAAACAATAATTATAACAAAACACGAAACCGTGACATCTTTAAGAAAATGGGTGGAAGTGGAATCTCTTAAGTTAAACTAAATAGCCAGACTCAGAAAAACAAATACTGCATGCTTCATCTCATAGACAAATTCTAGATTTTAGTGTGAGTGTGTGTGTGTGTGTGTGAGAGAGAGAGAGAGAGAGAGAGAGAGAGA